>JANIJG010020272.1:0-20448 GCA_024611175.1 Megaceryle torquata | reverse complement strand
CTCTTTCCCTACCCGCCCCTTTTCCGATCTAGAATCAATTTGTCCCAAGAAAAATTGCTGGGGGGCAAGGTAGTGTGATTTATTTTTTTTTCTCCCCCCCCCCCCCCCCAGCATCAAAATCACATAATTATGTACTCTTTTTTCAGACTGAAGTGAACTCCCACATGAATAGGGAGTGATTTATGAGTTGAGTCCTTATGGTGGAGAGTAGGTAAAGAGCACTCATTAACCATGAATTAGATAGCTGGAAGATGAGTGAACTATTACTCGCATGATTTAATCATCTAATTATCACGGACAACTGATGCAATCATTCTGCTTCATTTGGTCAGGGTAAAAGGCCTGATTCTGATACTTTTAGTGGAGGTAATGTCTAATTGTGCAAATAGTGCCTTGAGTTTGCAGTAGATGATTTCCAAGTCTAGACTCAGAAGTGATGAATGACTCACTCTAGTAAAATTTAAATTCATAATTTTCCAACCAATCACCTCCACATTTTCCACGTGCCTTAGCAGAGCCTTCAGGAGGATCTGCTCCGTGATCTTTGCAGGCACTGTGGTGAGACTGACTGGCCTGTAATTACCCAGGTCTTCATTTTTTTTCCCTTTTCAAAATGACGGTGATGTTTCCCCTTTCCCAGCCACTGGGAACTTCACCAGACTGCCAGGACTTCTCAAGTATGATGGAAAGTGGCTTAGCAACTTCATCTGCCTGTTCCCTCAGGACCTGTGGATGAATCTAGTCTGGTACCGTGGACTTGTACATATTCAGGTTCTTTAGGTGGTCTCAAACCCACATACAGTGGGTGGATCTTCCTTATTCCAGTCCCTGCCTTTGCCTTCTGCAGTGGTGGGTGACACTTTTCAAATCCAGAAAAGGAATAATTTTTAATTTTCTTTATGTAATTTCTTTTTCTGTATTTAAATTGGTGCTTTGGCTAGCAAGATATTATAGATTCCTCAGATAACTAAAGGAAATATTCTCCTGAAATCACTTTGACAGATTTACAAGAAAGCCTATTTGCAATGTGAGATTTGCACTAAAAGAAAGATTTACTTTGGAAGCTGCCCTATTAATTCTATACAAGATTGTTTTCCAAAGAGGGGACTATACTGTAATCCTTCCTATTCGTAGTGTAAAACTTAGAGTGTTTTATTCCCATTATTTCTCCCTAAAACTTTGATAAAGCATCCAGACAAATGCTGGACAAGGCTCTTGTGGGTTTTATTACCTGACTTTACTCCAATGATGTTCTCAGTTTTGTCACTCTAATGCAAGGACACTTCTTCCAATCACAGTTCGCAGTAGGTATGCATCACATGGCTACTGCATTTCTCTCTTAGCCAGAATAGAGTGTTTTATTAGTTGTGTTCACGTCCTGGTTTCTAAAGGCACTACAGTTCTTTTGTAATTACAGTTCCAGGTAAATCGTACATTTGTATTGATTTAAACCTGTTCTGTTAAACACACTTGAGCTTTTTCATGTAGAGCACGATTACCACCTTGTGGCCATTCAGGCCATCTAGTGTTACGCTCAGGATTCTAGGACTTGTATATACTGCTGTCTTCTAAAGTGGCAATCTTCTCTGCTTTACACTTGTCCTTTGTTTTCACCTAGATGCATAAAAATTAGAAAACTAAAGCATTTAGAAGGCACAACCCTAACATGTTCTGTGTATTATTTTAAAATCAAAACCATTTATTTAAAAGAAAAAAAAAAAGCTATCAACCTTAATCCTACAAATACATGAATCTTTTCTTCTCGAAACTCTTACTATGTTTCACTCAAAGTTTAGCAAGTTTTGGTCATTTACTTTTAGGAAAAGAGTCCAAAAGGTTTGTGAGAGAGGTCATCAGAACTGTCTTGAATCTACTGGCTTAATAACAGTAAAGGGAAAAACTGTTCTCATGTCCTTGGTTAATAAAATAAGTACTTGGTAGAAAAAGCAGAAAGAAAAATTTCTGTTCTATATTAGGAAATATTCTTGAATAGTAAAGAGCAATGAAGCACTCACCAACTAGTTAGTTGGAGGGATTGTGGAGACTTTTAACACTGGAGGTCTTAAACACAAGCGCTCTTCAGATACCATTTATGAGCAGTTGACCTTCCTGTAAACTAGAGAATAATTTAGATGACTTCTTGCATTTCTTTCTTGTCCAATGACTTTGCTAACTGAAGAATTATTGGACTTGCAAGTGGTAAAAGAAGTCCCCCTGTGAGGAATTCCTGGCATTTGCTTCACAGATTGGTTGGCTTGATTGCTTATTTATTTATGCTAGGAAAGGTCACAATGACAGAGTAATTTCCTGTTGTGTTTGAGCTGGCTTCTGAATAAAAAAGTTTTGTCTAGAATTTCCCCATAGATTTCTCTTGCATTTTTTTCTTGTAAAAATTAATAAAGCTACACCTACCAAAGCTAAGAGAAAGGGTTAGCAGAGGCCAGAATCTTGCTTGTGTATCTCTCACCTATGCCAATCTTCAAGATTTGTCCTTTGTTCACTAAAAAAAAAAAAAAGTAAGCTCCATGGTCAGCACAAAATCAATCTCATATACACTTCCAAATACTGCAGTTTAAAGGCATATGTGTATTTGTCATTGAAAAAAAAATGACCAAGGTTACTGCTAAATCTTGTGCGCCATGTTTTGGGGTGCAGAAAGTAAGAGGCTGCACCTATTGGGAGGGGCAGCCAGGACAGGTGAACCCAAACTGACCAATGAGGGATTCCATCCCATACCCATCTTCAGTATAAATCCGAGGGATGGTGAGGGTCAAGTTCTTCTTTAAAGGCCAGCACCCAAGGAGCACTCTGTCCATTCTGACTTTGAGCTAGATCCTTGTGTTCTGGAATCCAATTACAGAATCCATCTTCTGAATCTGGTTCCTGTCTGCTGCCAAGTCCAAAAATTCTGGCTTTTTAAAGCTTGTTTCTGGGAGGTGCTGTGTTGCACATGAATTGACAAATACCCTGTTCTCTGAGGTATTAAAAAAAACTTAGTATCTGACATTTGTACAGCCAGCTGCTGAATCTGAGTAGCAGAGTGATCTGCGAGCTGAAGATTTTTATGGTTTGTCCAATGTCATCCTCACAAAATTAAGTATCAGACTTACTGTTTACATTTATTTACAAATAAATGATAGAACACAGAATAGTCATAGAAGTACTATACTTTGCCAATGTACTTCATTAATAGCTGACAAATCATTTGTTCTGCTAGTAACACTCAGCTCTAAACTTTCTTTTAATCCTTATATCTACCTAAAAAATCTCCTGAGGTAATTTATATCCTGGACAAATTATAAAGTATTTCCTGGTGCCCATTTCTAGTTTGTTGCTTTTTTATATCACAGACTCTGAAACAATGTAAAAATGCTTTCACTGCTTTTCTGAGAGTTGTCAATGTGTTGCTTCACATACTGTCTCCTGGCTCATCTTGTTTGAAAGGCAAAAAACCAGCTAAGAAATTGTCAGAATCTATTGTGAACTAACTCACACCAAGCTTCTCTGTTATTTTTGGAAGTTAGTGCAATAGTCAGGCAAAAAAATAAAATAAAAAAGGAGCTGTAGTTTGTTTTTAACTATGGTAACATTACTTTTGAAAGCAAAAATATGTCCGCCCTGGTATCAAGCTCACTAAAACATCTTCAGTATTCTGAGTCCTATCTAATTTCTCTATGCTGATTTTGCAGCCTGACCTTTACGTGAGTAGACCGGTGGGAAAATACATGTATCCTGTCAGCTGCCTAATGACTCCCTAATCCGAGTAGACAGCTTTATGTCAGCTGTGCCCTCTTTTATGCTGAACTGATCTTCATTTAAACAAGTCATGGTGAGACTACCTGACAGGTGAAGCACTGTAAAAAAATATATTTTTTGGTTATGAATAGTACTCATTTCTGCAGCATTTTTAGCAGAAAAAAAAAAAAAAAAAAAGGAAAATGTAATTTCCAAGTTCCTTTTGTAAACTGGCATCAGATGGTGTGCAGATGAAGAAACCCTGTGTAATTAGTCTCTGAATTATGGATTGGATTCTAAGGGTTGTTTATAGCTCTTTGCACACATGTCCATAATGTGTTCGAAGAAACAGTTTAATTAATTAGACTTTTTGAGGTAGTGATTTCATCTGGAACTGAAGGACTTTTCTTCCATTAATATAACTCTTTCCTTTCAGGACCTATGGCCTCCGCAATGTCCTGTGCCTGTCACTACCACAACTTCATCATGAGGTGTATGGAAAAGACATCTTTTTCTGGGTGTGGCATTTAAAAATGCGACTTGATCATATTATCTGGTAATCATTAAATCCTATCTTTCAAGAAGTAAACTTGCTAAGCACTTTTCCCATGACATTTAAGACTGAGACTGTCATCTCTCTCCTTATTAATCTCTTTCTCTAGCTAAAGTCACAATCTATTTAGTCTTTCTGTGTTTGAAAGTTGTTCCCTGTTGCTGAAGTCACTTTTCTCTACAGCTTTTCTGGTTTTTACAGTGCCTTTTTTTTTTAATCTCCACTGAGCTGATCACCACATTATGGTGGTATAATCATGGTTTTGGCTACTTTCATTCCTAGCATGCCATTTACCTTTCTACCAGCTTCTGAGTTTTAAAATGGCATTTTTTAGAGGACCGTGTACAATGAGTCTAAGCTATTTTTCCAGAGGTAATTTAGACCATCATTATGTGTATGCAAAATTAGAGTTGTTTTTCTCTGTGTGTGTTACTTTGCTTGCATCAGCATTTAATTTCATCTGCCATTTTATTGCCCAGTCATTCAGCATCATGCAAGTCTTCTGTTCATTGTCAGAGTTAAATTTGCATGCTGGGTAATATCATAGCTCTGGCAAACATTACACCAAAGTTTTCATCATTTATTTTTTAGACTTTGACTTTTGTCTTTAGTGCAGATCCAAGTCTGATCTAATCCTTCACAAAAGTGGGATACAATGTATGCAAATGAGAAAATAAATTAAATGAGGAGGAAATGGTTAAGGATTTTTTTCTTTTCTGTATACTTGTTGCTTTTTTTTCTTTTTAACTGTCCCTTTGCCCTGTTGAAAATAATTGCTTTCAAATTGTATTTTAGAGCTGTTTGTCTGAGAGGCTGATTATGGAGATGGCATTCCAAATATATGCAGGTTTTTGGTCTGAGATGTAGTGATGTAAGACATGCTTTCAACAAAATAAGAATGTTAATAAAATAGTCATGTTACTGTAACTGATCCAGAAGAATGCCCCTTTATTGGTGTTTGTGCCTTTGTTTTTACAAAGATAAGAGCTGTAAGAGGTAAAGAAACAGTTGGAAAATTTTACCTCTCTCTTTATTCTGGAATATTACAGGTGTGGGTTTGAATGCAGTCATTACTAAATGAAAGTGTGTGGACTGTTTCTGTCGATTATAATGGTCTTTTGTGGGTTTTGGAATAAGTACATGTAGCAGAGCAGCACAAGGAGTAACAGCCTGTGGGCTTCTCTGCTTAGACAGTGATGTAAATCTGCCAAGGAACCTGATCCTATGAGTTTTCAGTATTTCAAATCTCAAATTTCAGACTTTCAAATAAACATTCTAACAAGACCATTCCAGCTTTAAAGAGCTGACACTATACTAATTTGATTTAGGTAATAACTTTTCTAATTTTAAACTCTATTTCTTATCCTATTTCAAAAAAAAAGAAACCAAATGCTAAGATCACATTCTTCTTATCTGATCATAAGATTCAGCTGCTTTGCCATAGAAAGATAGTTTGTTATTGAGTTCTGCAAATGGATACTGGCTTTTAGCAGTCAATGAAACAGAGTCCATGGAAGTCAATTAAAAAGAATGCATCTTGATTTTAGTGAGCTCTGCTTCAAGTTTATGATGGCAAATGTGGACATTACTAGTGAAAATGAGAGTTTGGAATTACTGAACTGTACTAATGTATTATTATAAATTTCACTTTTTCCTTTTTTTTGTTTCACAATTTTGGAACATTTACTAAATAATGTTGAACTAGAAGCATGTATACTAGTAGTGTATACCTTTTAAACACTCTGTAAAAAACTAAAACATTGTCTGAAGGGATTGCTTAAAAGGTCATTGGATATGGTAAAAAGGGTACTTGGTACATTTTGGAAAAATGAATATCAGACGTGAAGTCAGAAGCTGAGTGTGTATCAGAGGAAGAGCACAGGCTGATTGACAAGGTGAGATAACCTTGTGGGTTCAAGTGAGACACTAGTGGCTTGGCATCTAGAATGCATTCTGCTCTGCTAAAAGTAAAACACATTATGTAATAATGTTCTGCAAAAGTTGTGTCAGTCAGTGCACTGCAGTGCACAGCAGCTTTTGAAATAATAGTTCATTGCACTCTGCAGAGAGTGAAAGTTATCCAAATGTGAAAAAACTTTCTAAGATATTCTCTGTCCTCTCCAACCTTTCCTCATTCTTGATATGTTTACTATGCACAGGCCTATCATTGATTAAGCACATATTTAAGTGCTTTGCTGGACTCACACTAAAGCATTTCATGAAATAAAATATTTTTTTAATCTTGGAGTGGACAGGAGAGTTTCTTTGTTCAAGAACACAGGTCCAGTATTCTTGACAACTTAGGAATAGGAATCCTACACCCAGGATTTGTGTGAACCCCCTACCTCTACAGAACAGTTAAATGTGTATTGCATGAAAGCATGCATTGTTCACCAGGCTGGTGAATAGGTGAATAAAACTAAATTAAAACTAACATTATTATTTAATGTCTATGACAATATGACCAGGAAGTAAGGTTTCCATGAAGCATAGAAGTACAGACAGACCTATGACCTAAACAGACTTTGTATTGCAGCAGGGGGAAGTCAGTGTTCTTCTTTTTTCAATTAGCTAAAGTACCCAATATGTTTATACTTAGGGTTTTTTTCCTGTAACGTTGCAGAATATAGATGCAATATAAACTTACAGTTTAACACAGGCTTTATATATGATGTATTGTGTGCTGGGATGTATTTAATTTAAAAACAAACAAACAAAAAACCCAAACAAAACAGCAATCTAGTTGCTCTTTATTTTTATTTTATCATTCCCCTACAGGAAAAAAAAATGTGCCAAGGCAAAATTTTACACTATAACATCACAGGAGAGGGAACATAAAGCAAACAAAACAATACAAACAAACAACAGAGGGAATATTGCATTTATGAGATTAATGCAAACAATCCTTCTTATCTTCAGGTCATTTGGATCTTTTGTTTAGAGTACAATCTAAATCTACAGAAGAATACAGTAAAAATGAATTCTTCAAGACTGGTTTGTTTCCTCTGGTGAAGGTAGTTTGTCAAGTGCTCCCACCTCTGAAAAAAGGAGGGGAAAAAAAAAAAGAATTAGCACTTAAGTATGCATATTAATCTTAGCAATTAAATAATGAAATCCAGTTTCAGTAGTATACATTTCAATATTTTTCTTTTCTCAACTATGAGAGGCAAATCCTTCAACTTTCCATCTTTTAATTCATAAACTATTCTTTTTTTTTCTTTTGAATGTTAATTACATCTTCCTGCTGCAATTTTGCCTTTTTAGGAACAGCAATGACAGAATGACAGTGCAATTACACCAATTTTATTATGTCAATTGATATTGCTGGATCACAGTATCTCCAGAGTTCTAATGTTATTAAATTATGGCTGCCATCCTATAGCCTGCTCTATACTAGAAGAGTCAAAGGCCACTTCTAGTTATCACCAGGGTACTTTCAAGCACTTAAAATATTCACTTTATCTTCCAGATCAGAATGTATGTATAATCTGAATAACCGCTGGCTGAATTTGAATTTCTTGAGTAGGATTTTTGCCCATCCTCCCAGAGGAACATATCGAAACCAACATATTTAATGTAAAGTTTTATTTGAACAAAAATGTTAAAGTGTCCCTACCATAAAGTCTGTTTTTCATCTACTAAATCTACAGTTCTGATTTTGTGCAAGAGTTTGCACTAGGTCTTGCCAATAAATACAGTCAAGGGATAATATGATAACATTCTGTGCCTTTTGAAACATGGGAATATGAAAACTATCTCATGGAAAACCTATTTTATATGATCTGGAGATTCCTTTTTTCTATGAGGATAGACAATGATACAACCTTTGCTGAGTAAAACCAGTTGTTTTTCATCGCTATCCTAAATAAGGAATTGTTAAAGTTGAAATACAGTATTTTTTAATCGCTCATTCATCCCAGGGAAGAAGTAATTTGTATTTCTATGAGATGTATTTTATTTTCTTGCCCCATTTAGCAGCTCTTAGCCTCCTGATCAGAGGAGCTCAATGTTTCACACCCTTTCTGTTGTTCCCAGTTACTGGTTTTACTTCCTAGGTTCACTCAACAAGGTAGTGGAATCCTTAGGGCTCCTCCTTCAGAGTGGCACAGCAAACAAGCTACTACTTTGTCCACAGTAACTATACATGCAAATAATCTGTTTTAAAGATATAGTTGAATTATCTCAGGCCCTTTGTACTAACCATAATGAATTTTTGTTTCAAATGCAAATTCAACAAATACTAGGTTGATATTTTCAGTAGTGAGAAATATTTCACTTGGGTAGACATAAATCAGTTCAAAATTATGCCAAAGAGGTGTAAAATTTTGTCCCTTAGATACACAGAAAATTAACAGATCTCTTTAAAGTATTTTTTAATAATTAAGAAGTTAAAATACTAATGTAACACACAGTTCTTTGTTACTGTTCCACAGCATAAACTTACCACAAAATTGCTTATAGTTTTTTTATATGCAGAAGAATATAGAAGTTAAATTTATTGAATTGTCTGCTTTCTGAGAAAGAATTCCTCAAACATTTGCAGGAAAAATAACTTTTTCTTCCTATTGTTTTCTTCACAAGTATATATTATGTTTTTGAAGGTTTGGTAGTCAAATTTAGAAGGGCTGAAGACTTTCTTAAAAGCTCTAAGTTGTTTGTTTGGGATTTTTTTGTAAAAAGGCAAAACCAATGAAAACTCAGAAGGATCCAGCCACTTTCTTCACCTAATGGTATAATACAGTTATCACCTTTAAAGAATCAGCTGTAAGCTCAGTTTTACAATTATTGTCACAATTTTAAGACTCCACAGATTTTTTTTTTTTCCTAGCAACATTGAGCCAGCATTCAGCTTAATATTGTTACAATTTTTTGATGTGACTTTACTGTAGAACACATGTAGAAAGGGGGATGTATTTTGTTGCTAGTAAGTATTTCAGAATTTCAACCAACTGTTCTTGGTGTTAAACTGGTGTCTTTTGAATTTGCTATTGAATTATGTTCTACTAACTCCCATGTAATCAGACTTGATTTAGTTTGTTTTCAACTGTTCTAAAAGCTGAGCTCATGCAATTTTAGTAGTAGATGTTATTTTCACAGTGCCCAGAGCAATCAAATGGTATTAGAACCCTGTTGGATATTCATTGACCTGCAGATTGGCAGGACGACCTGCACTCTTTAAATCAAGCCTGTTCCTACGTGCGCTAAAATGGAATTGACAGTTCCTGTGCCCCACCAGAGATACTGTTCAAAGTCTTGCACACTCAAATCTGTAGCCGACTTGTGCATTCAAGTATACTCCTTATCTCCTCAGTAAATTTCACAGCAGAAAGTGTGAAGGATTAAAAAGGTATTCACTAACCTTTAAGATGCAAGTAAGTCAAAAATTCAATTATTGTGCGCACAATGTTTTCATCAGCCAGAGGTCTTCCAAGATTCCCTGTAAAAAAGTTGCTTGTTACTTAACGTTAACATGGTAGAAGATGTGACATTGTGGCTAGGTTTGAGTACTGTGAAAAAAGCTATCTGAAATTTCTTTTTCTTTAAAATCATTAAAAGAAAACTTCATTTCATGGGAGGTCAAAGCCACTTTAAGTTAGGTAACTGCAATTCTCAGAATCAAAATTGCCCAGCTTTGTATGCTGCTCTGCACAGGAGATGATTTGACACCTTAATGGCCACAGTCTTTAAAGCCTTATGAGTTCTATTCTCAACTCTCTCCTTTGTATCCACTAACTTGAGATTGAAAGGAAAGGTAAATTTAGGAAAAAAAAAAATCATCAGCTTTGTGAAACTGTTTAAAGTTCTTCATAGAGTCTGACTTCATTCCCACTAAGCTACTGAAGTGATATTGAAGTGATATTGAAGTGATTTGCAGGCCAAAAGCTAGGCCTGGAAAGTTACTAAAAGCTCAGAAAAAAATTGCTTTTGCATAAGTATCTAATACAATCTAGTCCTCTTTGATCGTGTGGAAGTAGGCCTTTTGATGCTTTTTAAATGCCCCAATATAATAAGCTCCCTGGGAGCTTGTTATTGCAAGACATCTTACTTTTTATCAACAGATGGAGAATTGCTCTATATTAGAGAGCAAATCATAGGTGATTTCCCTAAGAATTTTAGTTCTCTGCATATAGAGCTGTGTACCAGTGTTTGGCTGACAGTCCATTATTATATGACTGAAAATACCATCCCTTGATGTTATCTTAGGGGATGTGTTTCATCTCAGACATAGTCTGAAAGACTGACTTTGCAGCAGGTGAATGTTGGAGGGAGTTTTTCCATGATAGAAGAGAAAATTCAGGCCTCTAGTGACATACAGATCAGACAGCAGACTGAGCCCTGTGGCACAAATAAAAATACTGATGGGCAGTAGTAAGAGACAGAGAGATTTCTGATATAGAGACAGCATTTAAAAAATTTGCATCTCAAAGTCTTGCGTTCTCGTCTTTGAACTGACATCAAAGATCTTGTTATTACTTACATTAATAATAGTTGTTGTATTTGAAATTTTCATTAATTTTTATTCCTACCTAATGTGTTATGGATTTTTGTTATGATTAATAATTACTATTAGTTTCTTATTTACCCAGATTTTATTACTAATGTGATATTTATTGGATAAAGATTTTTCTTTAGTGACTTGAGCACACTCCACACATGTATTTCCATATACTCTGCTATTGACCTTAATTCTGTATAGCAAACAAACAGTTATGATCTTGGAATTTTAAGATTTTTCCTAATTATGGTCACATTTATTTTGGGGTTTTTTTTTCCCTTTTCTTGACCTAATGTTATGTAACAAATACAGCTTACAAATTCTTCTAGGAAAGCTTGCAAATTTTTGCAGTATTCCTTCAAGGAAAAGGAGCAGTCCTTTGCAGGGATTCTCTTACAGTAACAATGTTTATGTATATTGCTATTTTAAGATACTTTTGTAAACATTCAGCAGAATTTGACTAAAAAAAATCCTTAATTTTCAATTAAAATAAGAATTCTAACTACTTTACCCATTTTTCAAATCTCCTTTGGATAGGAACTCTAGTAAACTTCAGCTTCAAAGAAAACTTTTGATGAGAGAAGAGCACCTAAAATGAGGCTCATAATAGAGGCAGTTAAATAATCTTCAGCTCCCATTTAGACAAGCTGAGGCCAGTTTATTTCTTTAACTCTTAAAGATCTTATTCCTGTAAAGGAACTGGTAGCACAGCCACAAATGGCAACATGCTGCAGTGCGAGCTGCACCGTTAGATTAAAACTGGCTTCCTTTCATGTTGTTCAACTGGCAGAGTATTTTGACACCAGTGATTAAGCACATTTCCTTTATTTATGAACTTAGTTTAGCTACATTTGCTTTGTTTTGGGTGGATTTAAAATAGTCTGGGAGAGCTGGGGTTGGGACTTTTCCTACCCACATTAGATCAGTCATGAAGACAATAGTAGCCAAGCATGCACAGTTTGCTTTGGTTGCAGTGAGGGACACATCAGTCTAACGATGAGATTCATCCCAGCTCACTCTATACGCCTGCAGCATACTTTGTTTCTCCTCAGGAGCAACAAACAGGTTTTTTTCTAGAAGGTTCACCATCTTATCCTGAAATACATGCTCAGAATAAATCCTAGAAGTGCCAGCTTCCCCTCATGAAGAGAGTCTAAACCTATATTGCAGTGGCCCAGCTTTGGATGATAAATCCAGAACTAGGCTGCATCCTTTTCACTGCCATTTACTAAATTCTGACAACATTGTTCTGAGGTTGCATGTGATTTGACTTCGATTTTGACCACGTTCGCAATCTTTTAATGAAGGTGATCTGTCTTGCTTAAAGGTAGAAAATATTATGAGACTTACCATGGAATTTATCTTTTTTAATAGTGAACATTAACATATAATGAACTCCTACAACATTAACAGTGCCATAGAGTTCTGAGATATAGTTCAGCTCTGGAGTATCAAAATTTAAAAAAATATTAAATAAATATTTACTAGTTTCTGTAGTTTTCCCTACTCGAAGATTCTTTATTGGGCTGAAAACAAAACTAAATTAACTCTTGAGTGTATAGGGTGACATTTGAAATACTTTTTAAACATCTAAAAGAAGTATATAGGTTTATCTGAAGTAATATGATCTATTTTAAAAGCAACATGATTATGATTATGGTATTTTCCCTATGCACCAAGATATTTTAAACTATGACCACACAGAATGGCCAGGTTTCACTTTTTCTTTCATTCATACATTTATTAAGAGTTTTGTTAAAAGTACAGGAATAGCCTTGTATCTAGATAGGTAGTTAACTCTAACAGTAAATAAATTACTAAACAAACAAACAAAAATGACAACAGTGACCCAAAAAAAAAAAAGAAATCAACAATACTTGGTTTCAGAATTTCATTACCTGCTTTAATATCCTCATCAGGCTGTATTTCACGTTTACCAGTGAAACCATGTTTGTCATTAAAAGATCTGTGGTTATCTACTGCATCTGACAAATAAAAATCAGAGGAGTTAATTGACTTAACAATAGCCTTTACTGTATTGCTTGCTTTTCATGGATTTCAAAGAAAAGACCATGATGGGCACTTCCGACGTGCAAAATGACAAAGCAGCAATTAACGTGTCAAAAAAATAACTTCTCATGAATATTTGTGCTTATGATTTATATAATTCACAGACCCAGCCCTGTACTGCATACTCAGTGAAGCTATTACTCAATTCAGAGGAAGTTGTAAAGAAAAGTTTGTACATCCATGTGTAATTTGGGAGGTTGGTTTTGGTACTCTTGCTCTATTTTTAGAAAGTGTTGCTGATGAGTTTGCTTAAAAGAAAACTGCAGATAGTTTTTGAAGGTGATTCACATAAGCTATCTTACATGCCCCTGGTGCCTCTTCTCTCCCCCTTGCAATGGGCATTTCCTTTATCAGTAAAAGCTGATCAATACGACCTGCAACAAAGGATGATTCCTATTATCCAGTCTTAGATAAATGGCACTTTGACAAGTATATTTCCCCGCAGTATATTTTCCAATTTGGTTAGATTTGCTTCGGGGCAAATATACTTCCAGACATTTACAGAGCCAGTTAATACAGTTAAGATGCATTAATCCTCTTTTTTATATCCTTAAGGTTAGTTAAAAAGAATTATGCAAGTCACAGTAAGTATCTGTAGTATTTGTCATCTGTTACTGAGACTGCAAATATAGCAACATTGGTAACGAGTGTAATTACAGTAACAACAAATAATGGTAAAAGGACAGATATTTCAGAGCTTAGCACTGCATTTCACTTCTCTTAAAAGTCTACACTTGTGATTCTCCATCTTTGTAAACCAGTGTTGTTCCTGTATCTTTTATTTGTAAATATAACTATATGTACATGTAACTGAGCTGTACATATGAATCTATTTTTCACATAGTGAACTGTTAATATTTGCAGTCATGAGTTTGCATGTTATTGTTTTAATTTGTTTTACTTTGAGAAAAAACAAAACCCATCCCACCCAGTAGTATAATAAAGCCAAGTAGCAAAGCCATTTTCAAACAGACTTAAAGGTAAAATCTGAAACACATTGAGAAGTGACAAAATGTCAAGGGAAGAATGACAAAATGTGATGTGTAAGATGCTATAAGACTTCATAACACCTTCCAGGGAGGGGGAAGTATCTGTCATATGAAAATTACTGTTGAGAAGTACAAAGCCTGACCAGATGTGCTGTGAGGCTTTCTATCCAGAACTCTGCTTTAGAAAAGAGCAGTTATTGCCTAAGACAAGTCCATTCTCTATCTAATAGGCATGTAACAAATATGTCATTGAGTTGTTCTCCCCAATGAGTTTCTTTAATCTTGCAGGTTTGGACAAAATTACTGTATTCATCAGAACAGGGAGTAGCACACTACAGCAAATGGGTTTACATTAAAAAACCCCTATTTTTGAAACAATGGGTGGGGGAGAGTACTTGACTTACGTGGCCCCAGTAGGTAACCAGCACTATTCAAAGTCCACCCTCTTTTTTCTTTTGCCTTAAAGAAAAAAAAAAAAAAAAAGCAAGCATGTTATTGCATGAATTAGAGCATGCTTTCTGGAGACAAAGCAAACACCATCCAAACGGACATTCTCTTAACAGAAAGTATCTTCCAAAGGCTTGGAATCGAGAAATAGTGTTAAAAATAAATAAATAAATACAATCGAAGCACATGTTAATGGGGGAACTCTTGCTTACTCCCCCTCGAAGTCAGTAGTTTTGCTGTGGACATCCATGTGGCGTGAAGATTTCACACCATGTAAGTGAAACTGCAAATCGCACTTTGGAGGCAGAAATTTTTACTTCATACCCTAAGTTTATATTAGTACCTGACAATCGCCTTAAGAAACAGCAATGGTTTGGGTTTGGTTTTTTTATTATTGTTTGTATTTACATGACAGCCTCTTTATAAAAAAAGTCCATCTGTTACACCACCTTTTCTGAGTCAGACGGGACATCCATTCCATTTTGGTCTATAAACTAGACACACTTTTTTTCCCCCCCCACTTTAGTAATTATTTGTTACAAGTGAGTTAGCCTTCAAAAGCCCCGGATGCTTTATCAAAAACCTTTTTACTGCCCAAAATCTTTTGGAGTGCTGTGTCTTGTCCGACCCCATTATCCCCCTACAGCGTGTATCGATCGCCTCGTGCCGCTGTGACAGGGATGCTGCCCACGGGACAGGGCCTCCAACTGTGCAATTAGTACTTACTGAGAAAACCAATCCAAATGTTTCTGACAGGGTGGCACAAAGGATTAAAGACAGAAACAGGAAACTGGTGCACCTCTGCATCTGGAAAGAAACGGTTCTAGGGTAAACGCTCCGAGTTACCGCTTTACGTCCCGTTACGATCCCCTAGGATCGTGGTATCCCCGCCGCGGGTGGGAAGTGGGGGCGGACCCTCCTCCCCCGGGGCAGGGTAGCAGTGGCTACCGGTTCGCCACTCAAGCTCTCGCTGGGGGAGAGGCCGGGAGGGGAGTTACCTTGAGCTGGGGAGCGGCGGCCTCTCCCTCGCAGCGTCTCAGCGGGTGCGGGCGGCTGGTCCCACGGCTGCGGTGCTGCCTGCAGGCACTCACTGCATGGCCACGGTGCGCGGGCGCGGCTCTGCGCGCCCACCCTCCGCTCTTTATGGGCTGCAGCAGGAGGGGCGTCCTCCGGGGGGCGGGGGGGATGGAGCCGGGAGCCGAGAGCCGCCCACGCCTTTCCCCTCCGCCTCCCCTCGGTCATTTTCCCCTCGCCAACCCGCTGCATTAAGGAAGGGCAAAAATTGTAGCAATTCAATTAGAGGTATTTGGCAGCACTACGCAGGCTGCAGGGAGATAACAGCCCGGGCAATTACCTCTGATTACGGCGGCCTCGGGCAGGCTGGGGAGCGGCGAGAGGAGCTCGGGCTGGTCTGAGCAGCCTGGCCTGCGCCTGTCGCCCGCTGCAACTTCACAAGGGCTTGGTTGGTGGCGTGGGCAACGAGGAGGGAGTAAAGTGTGTCCAGATCGCTTTCAGAGAGTCAGGTACGGCAGCAGAGCTAAACAGAAACGTCTGCGTGTGGTGCTGGCTGACGAGATGCTCAGTGCTTTGCATTTGAGACCACTGAGGACTTCACACCCCTCCTCCCTGCTTGCGACCCCTGGAGCTCGCTGTGGTCCGTGCCACTGGTGGTCCCTTCCAAGCCCTTTGACTCTTGCTCTTTGCTCTCGCATCAGAGCAGAAGGAGCTGTCAAAACCGTTACTGAACTTCCTCGCTGCTTCGTATCCAAAGATACCGGGTTTTGACTTTTTTTTTTTTTTCTTTAAGATGCGATGTGAAAGGCTGGGCATGTAGCTCTCCCCAGTGAGTAGACGTTAGACTGCCTCTGACCTGTTAATTCACAACTAGTGAAGTTTCACCAGTTTGCTTTTCTTAGTTGTGGTTACAGCTGGCTTTGGGATGTGCAAAATTGAATTACAAAGCAGAGATTGCAAAGTTAGTTCCTTTTTTTTCCCCTGCCAGACTGTATTTTCTCTGCAACAGAAGAGTTTATTCACTATAAGTCCCTCCAATCCATCTTCTAGTAAGAAAAGCATCAGAGATTTTGCACAGAATGCTACACTTCCAGCCCCAATTTTTTACTGAAGCTGCTTAAGATTCTCTGCAAACTTTTACACAGTGTGTATGTGAATTTGAATGTGGAGCCCAGTTAGCTTCAAACAATGCAATACACCCATCATTCACAAGTTTAAAAGCAATCAATTTTTTTTACTTCAAAGTTGCATAATATTCATAACCCAGGCTAGGAGCAGAAGCTGTGTCTTGTGGTTCTGTTTCCTACCTTCTTTTTATTCAGGAATAGTAGGGTTATAAAACTGTAGCCATATCATTGGATCTCTGATCTAAACCTGCTTAAATATATTTTATTTTAGGCATTTCTTAAATGCTAATGTGCATAACAGGAAGCTCAACTTCGCAGATTTCATCTAACACTCTTTATTTGCTGAGGATGCTCTGTCAGCCATTGCATGATCCACACGGTTCAGGCTATATAGACCTGGAAAATAGCAATACAACTTTTGCAAAGTGTTGTTTCCATTCTAAAAAAATGCACTTCTGGCTGAAATTTCCTAGCTTTTGACTGTTAAATCCCTCAAAGTCCTTTTTGGAATGTGAAGCTTTTCTGTGACACAAAATTATCAGAATAAACCCACAAAGTTATAGCAAGAGATGTCAAAATTTGTATTCAAGTGATAGTACAAAATTGTGTTAAATCTGGTATCTTCGACTACAGTTTGTTCTTCAAGTTCCTGTAAAAAGTATTTGAAACAATGCATTTTAACCTGTAATCTTTATTCCAAATTTTCATCACAACACTTGCATCTTTTTGTCAAGTTACTCTTCTCCACTGGAGTCATATGTAACAGAAAGATTCTTTGTATACTCGAAGGGTCAATCCATCACTTGCTCATCATACTTTTTGTCTAAATCTCTCTTTAGATTAATGTCAATTAAATCATTTTATCAGTCATTCCTACAACAGATGTTGTCATTCCCTCAGTTTTCCTTGTCAAGAATGCTGTTCGTCTTTATTCTATAGGAGTTTTAAATCTTGTTGCTCAGACAAAAGAATCAGAATTAGTTAGAAGGCTGCATTTTCCAGCTGAGCTTGAAAAATGGCCTTCTCTGTGACTACATGGTTTATTTTCTTATTGAGGTAACTCTTTAATATACTAATTCCTCCATTGATTTATTTGTTGTTCGGTTACTCATAAAGGCTTAATGCAATTTGCAGCAGCAGCTGTTAGGTTATGCCTAGTCCTCACCAGAGGTTCACCGTCAGAAAAACTCCCAATGAAGCTCATCTAAGATTTACTCAAGTCAGTAGAACAATAAGCATTGATAACAAAACTGTTGCCAGTGTCTCTAAATTGATACATGAGACAGGATTACCGCTGCCTATCTCACAGGACATGTACCCTGTTCTATAATCATAACTGCATTTTGTAATTAAATTAAACCACAGGGGAGATTACTGTTTGGTGCCAGAGTAAAAAGCTTTGAATTTTTAAAGGAAATTATAATATGGATTGAACAAGTGACAGTATTGAAATGCTGGGCTTGGAAAAAATATTAATTGCATTTTTGTCACTGGAGATTTAATTTTGAGAACAAGTGGTACATTCTAAGGATTCTACTATGTGTTGATGATAAAAATTTCCCTTATATATAATTTATGAGGTAGGATGACCTATTTTATTTTTAATTAACAGGAAACATAAAACATCAAGAATGCCTACTTTGTATAATATTCATGAAAAACATTGAATAAAAGTGGATTTTGCAGAATATTTTGAAATGATCTGGAGCCTTCACTGTCAAGCTTACTGAGAGAGAATGAATGAAACAGGAAAAAGTGTGTCTTCTATTTCTGTGAAGTTGTATAGCCAGGTTTGGATTCAGCAACTCACCAGTGAATATTAAAATAAAATACTGAAAACCACTGCCTTCATAGGGTGATGTCCATCTGCAGGAAAAATGAGCGTAGCTTTCTCCTCCTTCCCAGGTAATGTCAAGTGCAAACATCTTAACACCATCCTCAAGCATGTCCACGAAATCTCTAATATTATAAGACCAGTGGCAATGAATTCTAGGCTTGGGAGATGAGTTACCAGAAAAAATTGTGTCTCCCATACACTGAAGTAGTTCCAGTGAAACAGAAAGTAGATGAGTTATTGGGGGAGTGTCGTCATTCAGCTAACTAGAAATGATTCTTTGCAGAAGGTTGAAGATGTCTGTCTTCGAATCTAATTCAATATCCACTAAGGGGCCACTAACATGCAGTGACACTGTAACGGCTGTTACTGGGGGGTTTTCTGCATTGGAAACAATTTTAGATTTTTAACTCTGAATACAGATATTTGCTGCAACTGAGCAGAGAGATCACAAACTCCAGGCTTTCTGTGGCTAAATCTGAGTAGTAAAGGTACAAACTTCTTACCAACAGAGCGCGGACACTGACAGACCTGAGTATCCAGAAGCAATGAGATGTTTCAGTTGTGAACAAGGCTGTGATTTGCTTCAGTGATCTAAAGATTTAATGCTGTTTTGGTGGTAAATGAGGACACTGTCACAGAGCTGAAAAGGTATTTAGAGTTTTTATTTCTGTTGAACAGCATTACCCCACCCTTCAATATTTACCTCTCAGCTGCTCGTTGTCAACCTAAGCAGAGATAAGTTGAAGGTGACACTGTTTGCACTTATCTGAAGATGAAAATGAACTTCGATGGGCAAACTCTCATTTTGAAAGCAGTTTGCTTGTTAAGTCTTTAAGAAACCTCTTGATTATTTTTTTCCCTCACGTATATAGAACTTGTTTCTTCTTTAACAGATGTAGAGCAGAGAGTAAGTTTTTTTCTTATTTAAAAAAAAAAGGAGTAGTAAGAGAAGAGTAATTTTCTTCACCCTTCCAAAGCCTTTGCTATTGTTTTCTTCCCATTTTCCCATTTTGTAATTTCTGTAAAATGTAGGCAATTTTCACTGAGTGAGTCTTTTGCCCATTTTACCACTTGCAGCTCCATGTCAAATAGAACTAAATATTATAGATATCTTCTGAATTAAAGGCTGTTTTCCATTCTGAATTACACTGATATCAACTAATAATTTCCTGTTATTACATCAATCAGTGTGCTAGCAGAGCTATTATTCACACAATATATATCATTGCAACAAAACTGTGATTACCACGTTAGATCATCTTACATGTTTTTAAAATTATTTTGGTTCAAAAAGCACATTGATTTTAGACTAATTGTGTATAGAAAAAGATACAACAGAACAAAAACTTGGAGGGAAAAAAATTCTAAAAGTTAATTACAATACGCATCAATAATATTGTGAGAAACAATAAAAAATACTTAGCCTTGATTCAGTATTTCAGCTCTGCAAGAGGCAACAGAGGTTGGTGCTCATCTCCTGCTAAGGTTAGAGCTCAGCTTCTTGGGAGGCAGCAACTCATGCTGTCCTGCAAAAGCTGGGAATCTTTGACTCAGGGGACAGGTTCAGGACTTCGAGATGCAGAGGCTCCTTTCCAAAGTTCTGAATTCCAGTGCTTGCCTGAAGGAGGATGATTCTTGACTTAACTCTCCATTTAATTCCTAACTCACCAATGACTTCCTCCTCCTCTGAACATGGGCTACAGAGGGAGCCCATGCTCTTAATTTAGACCAGGATTTAGACAATGGGAGATGCCCAGTAAATTGCATTTTTAGGCAATAAGAGAAGGCTGAAGGTTCTTGGCAAGCCAAAACCACAAATAAAAGGCTATTAAGATCTAGAGGGGGGGCTCAAGCAGTCTGATGGACTACCAGCTTAAAAAACAAGCAAATGAAAAAAAAAAATCCCCAACAATCGCTAAAGAGTCCCAGCAAAGCAGAAGTAAATTGGGGCAAGTAGAGACCAGTCTTTTCTGTAGCTGGTGTTCATTGTCCGAACTCGCTGCTGTTCCTTAGCAGTGCCTCTCTGCCCCCAGTTTTACTTATTTCAGGAAATAAATAAGTTGAGGGAACCACTCCCCACCAAAAAAAAAGAAAAGAAGAAGAAAAAAAGAAAGAAAAGAAAAGAAAAGAAAAGAAAAGAAAAGAAAAGAAAAGAAAAGAAAAGAAAAGAAAAGAAAAGA
>JANIJG010020270.1:0-15190 GCA_024611175.1 Megaceryle torquata | reverse complement strand
TATTATTAACATCTTTCTTCTTGACTTAAGCAATTGTAAAGTAACAAAAATGTGCAATTACTTTGGTTTATTTGAATCTGTTTGGATCTAGCTATCTACTTGTGAAATTCTGCATGTCAGGTACACGAACAGAGGAATGCACAGAAAATATAGAGGTAAATAATTGATAAGATAATAAAGTAACAGTAATCTGGAAAGGAGACTTGACAAATATATATATATGTTGCAACAGTTTAGAATTGTTTATACTCTGAAAAAGGCCTTCTATAAAGGACAAGATTTCTACTCGTTTGAAGAGATATCACACACAAACTTGGTGCTACAAGCACATGTTTTCCTTAATAGTACATTGAATACATGACAAGGAGACAGTAAGTGGTTGAAATAAGCAAGCCAGCTCTATGTAAAGGGGCTAGTGAAGGATTCTCTAGAAAAAGGCAAACAATCTCAGATGTTCCACATTAGGAAAATACTGTGCTGTGATCTGTGCTTAACAAGTAATTGGTGCTTACATAGTAATTACAAGTTATTCTGGCTTCACAACACATTTGAAAACAGAGCTATCATAAGTTAGAAGCTCTTTTAATAAGGTTAACTTGTTTTAACAACACATTTTGTTCACTGAACCTACAATAGTTTTCAATCACGAATAAATCATTTTATGAATATTATTGTGGTGAAATTTTTATATTTTGGCAGTAGCAGTGTAATGTAGTCACTTGCTATTATAGGCATTCAATATTTTGTTTCATCAGTTTAGGATATGCATGCTGGTCTTTCTTAAAATTAGCAGTAAAGAATGAAAAATAAGGTTTGATGTTGCTAGGAAGTCTAACAGGATTTTATCCATTCTTCCACAAGTTTTTCTACACAATGAAGGAAACTAGTTTTTGAGACAGAATAACTGCAACATTTCTCTGTGGGTTTTTTAATGACATGCAACAAAAATGGAGACAAATGCCTACAAGCATAAGAGGCACCAATATGAAACTGTCTTGTCTGTGACTACATTTTCCATAAAATATTGCATCACCTGGTCAGTACTTTTTGTATTTTTTTCTGACAGTTTGAATCTTCTGGCAGTATGAATTTAGCTTCAATAATGTGGTCCTCCTAAGGACCTACTAAGATTTATGCAACTATGTCCAACAGTCTTCATGCCATCAACAAATTGTTTATCACTGAACCATTATTCTCATTCATTCAATGAGAGCAGACTGGGGAGGGGGGGATTAAGATATGACCAATCTGAGCTATTTATTAGATATATTCCTTGACTTATTCATGTACCTATTTGTTTACCTTCTGATATTCTATATTAATGAAATATTTTGTGGTTTCTGTATGACCTTTGAGCTCTTACTACACAAACATTGCACTGTTATCATAGTGTGGAAAACTTGGAACAAAGCAATGGGTAGCTTCAAATTTTACATCCAAGTGTTAAAAAAAAAGGCCAGCTTCTAGATGGTGAGTTAAAATAGACTGCTGATTGTAAAAAACATTTTATAGGCCTTCTTTTTTATAATGTACCAGAGAAATGGCCTAGTCAGCATATTTGATTTCTTACAAACATAATGCATATGAATAAGCTTTGAATAATAAGTAGATCTCATAAAATACAATAATTAACTCCTCTACACATTGAAGGTTTTATAAAATGCCTATTTATATCATAAAAATAGGGTAACTATTCTTGTAGGGACTGAAGGCTCTCACAAATGTGCTCATAAAGATGTAAAAGAGGCAGTCTGAGGGAAAGGCAATAAAGAAGAATGAGCCTATGGAGACTGGAGAAGATGGATGTGACAATCAAAAGATGTATAGTTACATGAAGTGAGAGACATACAGTGTAAATAGTTCTTCCCTGCAAGCCATCTACAAAAACATTGTGAAGCCCAAACATGATAGAAGCATAGAAGCATAGAATCATCTAGATTGGAAAAGACCTTTAAGATCATTGGGGAAAGGCACTGCTCCAAGCCAAGAGACAGGGGTCAGGAACACAGTGTCCCCCCTATAATTCAGGAGAAGATGATCCATGTCCTGCTGTTCAACATCAATGTGCATATATCTACTGGGCCAGATGGGTTACATCCTAGAGTGCTGAGAGAGCTGGCAGGAGTGCCCCAGGCCACTGTCCATCATTTATCAGCAGTCCTGGCTGACTGGGGAGGTACAACAGATTGGAGATCAGCCAATATAACACCCATATATAAGAAGGGACGGAAGGATGATCCAGGGAACTACAGGCCTGTCAGTTTGACATCAGGACCAGGGAAGCTGATGGAACAGATCATCCTGGGTTCTATTATGTAGCACTATTTTCCTAATGTCCAGTTTAAAACTCCTCTGCTGCAGCTTGAGGCCATTCCCTCTTGTTCTATCACTAGTTACTTGTGAGAAGAGACCAATGCCTATCTCTTTACAATGCCCTTTCAGGTAGCTATAGAAAGCAATAAGGTCTCCCCTCTTCTTTAGACTAAACAGACCCAGCTCCCTCAGCCATTCCTTATAAGACTTGTTCTCCAGACCCTTCACCAGCTTACTTGCTCTTCTCTGGAAGCTACTCTAGCACCTCAGTGTCTTTCTTGTATTGGGGTGCTAAAAACCAAACACAGTACTCAAGGTGTGGCCTCACCAATGCCAAGTACAGAGAGACAATCACCTCTCTGCTACTGCTGGCCATACTATTGCATCACTGTCAGCACTGATGCTCTGGAGCAGACACTGGGGAAGTCCCAGACTGGACTCAGCCTCAGATGGGAACCAGATTCAGGAGCTGGATTCTGGAATTGGATTCAGGAACACACAGATTGGGATTGAAGACACTGGCCATTGAAGAAGAGAGCTTGACCCTTGTGATCCCTCAGCTTTATACTGAATATGACATAAATGGGATGGAATACCTTGTTGGTCAGTTTAGGCTCACATGTACTGTTCTCTCCTTCCCACAGGTGCAGTCTTTTGCTTTCTGCAGCCCCAACATGGCACACAAGATTTAGCAGTGACTCTGGTCTTCATACGAGCAAGTGTAAGCAAGCGCCTGTCTGAATATCAATCCTTGGTAATAAGTATAAACATTGAGCATTATCACTGCTTGAAACAGCCATTGTCCATAAAAATATGCCATTAATGCACTTCAGAAAGTGCAGTTACTTAGAAGATACTTGGCTGAAAACTAAAATCACTGAACAGGATTAATTGTGTTCTAACTCAAACCAGAACACATCTCATAACTCAAGTGTTAATTTTATAAAAGGACTCTTCAATCTCTCTGTGCCTTTACAAATGTATCTGTATGTGTAATATATATTCATAAGTCAGGAGTCATGTGGAACTCTTGATTCTCTTTCTACATACATTTGTGACAATGAACATTCAAAAATATTATTCTGTTCCCTTCTGAATTTTCAGAAGTATTATGGCAGTGATGACTGTAAAAAATAGATAACCTATGCTTTCCCTTCCTTCCTCCCTCCTACCAGTTAGCATGCTCTCTTCCATTATGACTTTTATGAGTCATTGAATATATTTTCTGAAATGGAGCAATTTGTCTATTTCTCACATGCTGATTAAAGAAAATTACAAACATTTTGCATGCAACACTAACACCCTGCAGATTTGTTTGAGATATATTTTGGTAATTTGGTCTTAGTTTAATAAATGTGTAACCATTAGTATACTACAAAGGTCACATATATATCATTCATGCACTGAGTGATTTAAGCTCTTTCTCTCTTTTCAACCTTATGCCATAGATTTAAAACTCTATTTGGTTTGAGAAACTGCTTTTGAATGCAGGAATTGCTTGGGTTTTGTTGGGGTATTTTTGTTTGTTTGTTGGTTGTTTTTTTGGTTTTTGTTTTGGTTTTTTTTGTTTGTTTTTTTTTTTTTTTAATATAATTCTACTGAGCATTGGGCTGCAAGAGGGAAAAAAAGGCTAAAAGGATTATAGACTGAAACTCAAGCTCTGTCAGTCATTGAACTGTGAAGAATTAAAAACTAGTTTCAATTGAATGGAAAAAAAAGGGTAATACTCTTAGGAAAACCCTATTTATTCAAGTTCTTCTGCATCCTCTATATAAAACTCCAGGCAGACTTCCAAGATATGAAAACAAGTATGTGTAGTCCATTAGAAGTTTCCTTAGGATTTTTTAAAAAGTTGTTTGCCTTTAATTCTTTGGTTAGAGATATGTAAATAATATTCTGAATCACTTTAATAAAAGGATAGTTAGGCATATTGGAATGAATCAATTTTGCAAGTATAACAAAGGAAAGAATATAACAGGAAACATACTGTGAAGAGCTCAATAGGGAATAATGTTGCACAGATATGAGGAGGGGAAATGGTGCTAAATGGCTTCTTAAGTGTTTATGTCACAGAAACTGTGACATAGAATACTAAACCAAACCAAACTATGTAATTGATCTACAAAAGAAAGCTTGGAGCAGATACAAGAAAAGAGATTTGTACTGTGCAATAGTGACTACTGTGAAACCTCACTAATTTACAGTTTCTGTAAATCTGTAAGGTGGGAGACATCTTGGAACAGAGCCCACAATTCAGCATTGTAAGGAGGGAACTGTCTTAACAGAGATCAAGTGATACTTAGCAAGATAAGTGTTAGGTATTAAGTATTTTCTTCAGTACTGCAGAGGAAGCAGTGTTTAGTGAGCTCTCAGAAATGTGTGGTGGGGGGTTGACTCAGCAGTAGGCTTGAGATAGGAATGAAGCAGGATCTCTGACATATTTTCAGTCGTTGAGTATATTGGACAATAAATAGGTCACATTCACTCCAGTCATGTGTGTAAATCCTGTTAGCCATGGATGCTCCGAGAATCTTTCTTCACTGAGTCTCTTAGCAGATTCGGGAATTAAAAATACTGATGTTTGTAATTTTGAAGAGGTAGGCATGAAACTGAGGTATACCATTAAAACCAAGGTGACTTCTATCTAATCTTTTGAAAACTGGAGACCTTTCTGCTGATTCTAGAATTTAGTGGTAGCTGAAAAGAATTTATGAATCTAAATTAGAGATATGAAAGTCTAAAATGGCATCTGAAAAATTCAATATAATTGTGAATCTAGTTTCACAAACAGTAGATTTTCTGGTAAGCCCTAACTATATTGAATTCCATTAATTTTATACAATCCAAGATATCAAAAATAAATGGATGCACTATGACCAGATGACTTTATAGAAAGTCCCGTAGGAAGGACTTACTCTATTACTCACTGTAATTAAAGAGTAATCAAAGATTTAAATGTAGATCTCCACACATAACTGTCTACAGACACGGTAACCGCTGCAGTAAAAAGAGACATGAGGCTTTGTTCAGATAAACACATATGGGTGTTTAGTGGACTACGAGATATTTTAAGGCATATTGTCTGTCAGTTGCTGATCCCATAGGATACAAGTGTCCTGCACTAGATCCAGCCTCACAAAAATGGCTTGTTTGTTCAAGAGTATGTCATACAGAATTAAGTGCCTAAATGTGGGCAATTGGATCAAAGACATAGGTATTTACTTTAGGGTCAACTTTTAGCAGAGTTCCAAATTACACTGTTTGTAGTAATTATATTTCCATTGACTCCATAGGGATTTGGATGTGTGACATAACTGTAGGTACTTATACATACAGAACTAAATTTAGACATTTTAGTTTTGACATGAACTCTGCCGTTGAAGTCTGACACTGAAAATAAGTGTAAAGGGCATTGTTTAGATATCACCTTGTAGACTAAAGAAGAGTGTTGCTATAACCCTTCTTTTCTTTCCTTTTTCCTAAGCCTCTAAAGACTGTGCCTATCCAGTGGAAACCACAACATTTGTACTAGACTAAAATATTAAGCATGAAAATCAATAGATGTTTCTATGAAAAGCAGGAAATATTTTTTTTTAAAACCTGTGTTCATTTATATCTGATGCAGGCATAAAAGTTAATACCTAATGATGATTCAGCTAAATTTAGTCAACTTTGTTTATGCCAGCACAAATTTTATAGAGCTTTCATTGACCTAAATGCATGTGAGCGTATCAGTTATTCACTGGGGATCTCACTGCAGCCTTTTTTTCTCTGACTCTTGAAGCATTGCATAAATTAAAAAAAACCATGTGTGCTAGGATTCTTGAATTAAGACTCTCTTTAAAATAAGTTGAATGATTTTTCAGGCTTACAAGATAAAATAAGACTGTCTTTCCATCCTAACCAAAGTTTGCTGCTATTGAATAAGGGAAAGAAAACTTCAAGATGATGTACAGTAGTCATGAAAAAACTGTTTTGATATATGGCAGTCATCTGAGCTGCTATCTTCTGCTTGACTTTAAATTCATACATTATTCCATCTTTTATATGTTAAACTTGTGCAGTCACGGTCTTGTATTTGTATTGTATTTCAGCAGACTTGTGAAAAATTTTAAAGAGACATGAACATAGGTTTTTACTGTAATTTTTTGAAGCAATTGATTTTGATTCTATCTTCTTTGATGCTGAGAAGGTATAAGTATTTTAGAGACAGATACATTTTATGTGCATTGTGGTTATAAAGGAACTAACTCATATAGGAGACTGTATTGATAAAACTAATAAAAATTAAACTCAAAAATGAAATTGCATTAGTTTTGTGATTGTTATTACTGGATAATTTGAAGATGCTAGGAATAAAAATAGTGATTATCAGAATATCTTTCTACATTGCCAAAGACTTTCACATGGACAAGATTTTCAAAATGTCTTCAGCATTTTAAGACAAAGAATTATTGGGAAATTGTGCATGAAGAGTAGTAAACAGAATGCTCCTCATGTTGATAACAGTTTATTTTCATTCCTTGTAAGAATATCATATATATTCTATATTTCATCATATTTGTGAGATGACAGATGAGACTACCTGTTTTTATTAGGTTATGTGATTAAAAATCTAATCACAGTGAAAACAAAGACTCAGCAAGCATCCAAGGAACGATGACAGGAAAAGGCACACAACGAGTAACATGCTCAGTGAATATGGAGCACATCAGGTCAGATAATACAGAATGATGCGGGAGCCCTGGTGAGAGAGGATGCAGAGAAGGTGGAGTTACCAAATGCCTTCTTTGCCTCAGTCTTCACTCCTAAGACCAGCCCTCAGTAATCCCTGATCCTGGAAGTAAGAATGAAAGCTTGGAAGGAGGAAGTCCCTCCACTGGTTGATGAGGTTTGGGTTAGAAATCAATTTCTTAAACTGAACACACACAGATCCATGGGCCCTGATGGGCTGCATCCACGAGTGCTTCAGGAGGTGGTTGATGCTGTTGCTCTACCACTCTCCATCATTTTTGAAAGATCATGGAGAACAGGTGAGGTGTCTGAGGACTGGAGGAAAGCCAGTGCAACTCCAGTCTTTAGAAAAGGCAAAAAGGAAGATCCTGGTAATCACAGACCAGTCAGCCTCACCTCCATCCCTGGAAAAGCAATGGAGCAGTTCATTCTGGAGATCATATCTCAACACATGGACAACAAGAAGGTTATCAACAATAGCCAACATGGATTCACTAAAGGAAAGTCATGTCTGATTAATCTGATAGCCTTCTACAATCATGTGACTGAATGGGTAGATGCAGGGAGAGCAGTGGATGTTGTCTACCTTGACTTCAGGAAGGCTTTTGATACTGCCTCCCATAATATCCTTGTGGTAAAGCTCAGGAAGTGTGGGTTAGAAGAGTGGACAGTGAGATGGTTTGAGAACTGGATGAACAACATTGCTCAAAGGGTTGTGATCAGTGGTGCAGAGTCCAGCTGGCAACTTCTAAGTAGTGGTGTTCCCCAGGAGTCAGTTCTGGGTCCAGTCTTATTCAACATCTTCATCAGTGAAGTTCTCTTCCTGGAAAGCAATAAGTACAAAGGGGAATCATTTTCCCAAAGGGTACTTTGTCATGCAAGCAGAAAAGGATTTTGAGGTGAAGCAGAGGGAATTTGAAGATGATATGAAACTACAGGGTGTCTTTAGGGGGCTTTAAAACATTTAGGGGAAGGATCAAAAGTAGGGGAAGGGAAGTATCAAGTTGGGTCAGTAAGAAAAAAGAGAATAAGAAGGGCAAGTAGGCAAAAACATGGTGGTTGATTACCAGAGCCTGTGATAACTTCTTATTAAATCCATTCTAACTATCCTCTGTATGGGTCAGTCCCTGTGTGCAAACTGCTCATGAACATCATATTGGACTAGAGAGTGAGTAATGACAGAGATCCAGGGAAATGCTCAAAACCTCAGTCTCTGTATGGGAATGGACCACAGGTAGTGGATGCATTTAAAATTTGTGTTAGATTTCAAGGAACCCACAGATGTGAATATGCCTGAATCAAGAGAGAAGGTGTGCATATATCCCGACTCCAATTCCAGTCTCCCTGGGATGAGGAAGGGGATGAGGCCACCTGTAATGTTCATGTCTGTGTGAGTGCTGTGGATATTTATGTGGGTTCTGATAAGGGCACTCACCTCTCTCCATGCTGGTCTGTCTGGCCATGTCTCCATGTGTGTGTGTGCACATGTACCAACTGGGAATTTGCACTCAGCTGCAATGCTGGCAGAAAGAGAGCACAGACCTGCAGCATCCTCTCTTTTATCACATTGGGATGAAAGGGACTCTGGGAGGATTCATATAACCATATGATTAAAATATATGATTAAGTACCATATATTTTTATTCTGATTCCACAAGGTGCTGTATAGTCTTAGCTCCACTGGCCCAATCTAAGTACATTTAGCCTCACCTAGCAGGAAATGCTAAGCAGTTATAGGTAGAGAAGTCACAGCAAGTGAAAACCAGCTCACCTCAAACTGAAGGTATTATTCATTTCTGTTTCTGAGAAGACCATGATTAAAAGCTTAGTGAATCAGTACATTTCATTGCCAGGGATGTTGGTAATGAACAGGCATTGAAGCAATAAGAAAATAGTCCTGTGGTTCTAATGGTCACCCAGAATGTGGCTGTGATGATTACTAAGTTGAACAGCACAAGTTGGTGCAAAGCAAAAGACCTGCGAGGCAGCCTGTTTGAGAACTTGTGCCTCTGCAGATATTTCTTGTGGTGATGGCTCTCCATTTTACTTTTAAAATCATGATGCTTTTTCATGCTGTAAGGATGAAGGTTGCATCCTGTGAAGGATGCAGGTGAGGATTAAAAAAATGAGGGTGTCTTTGTCATTGCACCTCTGAAACAAGATTGCAAAGGGGTATTTTGTACAGAGACTGACCAGGCAGAATAAACCCTGCTGTTTCACTGCACATCTGTTACTGACTCCAAAAAAGACTATCATTTAAGCAGGTCACACCACTGCACTGAAGGCTGCAAATTCTTTATGCAAGTCTGTCGTCAAAGTATTGCCTTACAATATTCCTGCTTAACTGGGAGGACCAGATGGGATCATATGTTTCAGATATTCCGGGTATGTGCAGTACTGCCAGAATTAACAAGTGTGTGCCATTCCTGCAGTTACACTGTTGTCAGAAAACTAACACTGTTGCTAGCAATACTGTGGAAAGTGCTCTTGGAATTAACTTATTGACAGATATCTATCAATTAAAAAAAGTAACATCAGTATGTCAGAAAGTGATGTGCTACTGACAGTCTATTACTTGAGCTTCAATTAAGAGAAGAATTTCATACAGCTTTGCAGTATACATACTTAAGAGGTTGGAAGGACCCATGTAAAGCAATCCTATTCCTTTGATCTACTTATAGGCTCACATGCATTTCTGTTGCCTAGGAGGAGCTGCTGCATTTGATGTGAATTTCTTCTACTTCATCATTCAAAATTAAAGACCACATATTACTTCTTTTTTCCTGGTTTTCCCCTTAAAACTCATTTGCTTTCTGGTTTGCAATAGGTTTTAATGCATGTCTTGCAAACAGTTCTGAGTTCAGAATCTATGTTCCAACTAATCTGTTCCAAACTATGTTCCTACCTCTGAGTTAGTAGATTTTAGGATGGATTATTTAACATCTACAAGATTTTATTTTTTTTTTTCCCTCAAACTTCAACACTCCATCAGATTTTTTCATCACTACTTCCCACTTCATGAAATGAAGATTTTGAAACTCTTCAAAACTACATTATGAGACCTCTAATAACCCAGCCTAACTTGTCCACTTACCTGCTTTCTTGCTTAATTTATCTTGATCTGCAGTTTTCTTCTCTAGTTTCAAAACTGGCAGAGCTATTTATATAGCAAAATTATAGAGGCTAATTCAAAAGACACAGTTCCATACTCTTTGGTATGCAATTATCATGGTGAAAATCTCAGTAGTTCACTTGTCCTTAGGATAATGCTTTGGGACAGGATTAAGCAAGGTGGAAGGGAAAGTAATGTGTGTTATATAGAATAAGGAATGGCACTTAATGTGCAGGAAATACCAGTGGTAGCCTACAGGTTTGTTGTCTGAATACAGTAACAGAAGAGAGAAGCCATAAAAGTTCATGGAGTAACGTGCAGGCAGGGACAAAATTCCTCCAGGCATCTCTGTTCATGGAGCACAAAGCACCTGCAAGGCATGCTATGCTGGAAGTAGAAATCAGGTCTATCACTACACTGTGGACTGAGGCAGGATTCCATTTTCTTTTGTTTCCATGTATCCCTGGGTTATTTGGGCTGCCAACACAATCATCTATGTGCTCAGTTTCAGAGAGCCAAGCAGTCCAATGAAATACGAACTTGCTGAATAGACGTTTTCTGAAAGCAAGGCAGAAGTCATCATTGAGAGAACACAGCAGAGGACAAACAGCTGAGAATGAGGAATAGAAAAGGAAGGGGAAGGAAAAATACCACAGAATGCTCACATACATTTAAGGTATTTTTAAAGAAATGAGAATTAAAAGCTGCACAGTAATTCAGCCTGCCCAGATGAAAGATTTACATTTTTAAAATAAGTTGGTAATGCTCTCTACAATAACTCCATGCCTCAGCATTTAACCTTGGCAATGTGCTCTCTCTCCCAGATAAAAGCAACATAAATAATTTCCCACAGTTGTTGGCAGCAAATTGACTTGTTATTCTCTCAACTTAGTGGGAGTTACAACACTTTTGCATAAACCTAAATCAAAATCTTGAAAGTCAGTGAAGGGCAAATTTGATATATCAGTGGGATCATTTAAAGGTTGTCATAAAGGAAAATCTTTGAACAGAAAAGAAATTAGGTTTAAGTTATATAAAAATTACTCTTTCTCTTGCTAAAATACAAATCCTGTTAGAATTATTCATTATCATGAATTTAAATTATCAGGATTAGATGAAGAGCCCTATCCACCAGGAATTTAAAAGGTAGAATATTAGACTTAATGCAATTGAAAACTGCATGCTCTTAATTCTTTGCTATTATAAACTAAAATTAGGATAAACCTTTCAGTTTTCTGACTTGGAAGACAGACAAAGAATATCACTCCATCAAATATCCATTACCTTCCCAATGCATCCCACAGGCAGTTATTTACTGACTTCAAACTAGTCAATGTCAGGGTAATATTTGCCTATCCATTAATACATGCAAGAAAAACCTTAAATTCAGAATCTGAGACACATTGTAAATACACTAAAGATTCCAAAACTGTTTGTATTCTATAAAAATACACCTTATATTTCACTACCCACGTTTGCTGACATTATAGTGAGTTTAACTAAATCCAGAACAGATTAAACTCATCAGGATATTTAGTTGTGTGCATATATATCTGAAATTAGCTGTTGATCAGGAAGGTGGAGTGGCGAATGATCAAGTATCATTAGCTGTTAAAAGACATCCCAACCACAGATCAAGGAGTCAAGGAGTTTGGTGAATCATTGTGTTAATATGCTAATCTTGGTAACTGAGTCTGGCTCATAAACAGTCTCTCTCATCTGCCACATAGATTGTCTAGGTTTTCAAGCAGTTTTCATTGCAGTAAGTGGTAAAATGAGAAGTCTGACCTCTCTAGAGGAAAGAAAACACTGAAACAGATCTGACAAAAAGTAACTTCTTTCCCCCATACCCAGCGAGATTGTGCAAGACAGCTAAAACCTTTATCATCCCACATTGACATTGCCAACTCTAAAGCAGGATTTACAGCAGGCAATAATTCTGAAAGCCACAATCTGCATCAGGAATTAAGCACTGAGCACAGGGAAGAATATCATCCTCCTGCATTGAAAAGTTCAGTTTTCTAGAATAAAGTGCACTTTCAGATACATTTCTTCTGCCTGGAAAGAGGTTTAGAGAAAAATATGTGGCAAACTGTAGTTAATTGCTTAAAGTACAACTTGGGAGAATTTACATCCTGTGATGGTGACTACAGTACAAGAGGTGGTACAAAAACAGCAACAAAACTAATCCTTGTTCCTGTCACTGGTAAGCCATGTACATTTAAAACATAAAAGGGCCCATGCTCACTTTAATCCTTGTATTTTGCCAGCATGGTATAAACATTAGTGAAAATGGTGCTATGCATTGTTTTATTGATATTTTAGTTGAAGTAATATACTTCTGCTGTCATAAAATTTTAGATAGAATTTTAACTTGGTGGAGCAATGAGATATAAACTGGATAAAGGGGGAGATTTATACATAAGTTCAGCAGTGAACTGGGTAGGTTAATGATAAAGCATTCTGGTTGCAACATTAATCTCTGAAATCGCATTAATAATATTTTAGAGAAAAATATATTTTATGTTATAATCAAAATTGCATTAGCATTTCAATAAACTGAAAATGCTTTGAACTCCAGCACAACTAATCACTTATAAGGTCCATGGCAGGTCTGCAGGCTATTTGGTTCATTTATTTTAAATATGCATTTTAATGTTCAATTTTGCCATTGGAAAAATAAAAATTTTTAAAATTTTAAGATTGACCTTTGCCATTTCAGGCTGCTGTAAATACAGAAGAAAATGGAATGACTTACAATGTTCATTATCCTCTACCCCCCACGTCCCCTGAGAACTACTGCACTTCAAAGTAGGACCCTCGTTTGGTCTTGTGAGGTTTTTTTAATTGCCTGTGCATATTTGAGACCAAAAAATAAAGGAGAGAATCCTGAATGATAAATCACTCAAATCAGTGGTCCAGCTTATGGAGTTTGGTTTTTTTTCTGTTTGTGGTGGGTTGAGCCTGACTGGAAGCCATGTGTCCACCAAAGCTCTGTCACTCCTTTCCTCAACTGGACAGGGGAAGAAAAATATAGCAAAAGACTTGTGGGTCAATATAAGGACAGGAAAAGATCATTCAGCAATTACTACCATGGGAAATACAGACTCAACTTGGAAAAATAGTTTAATTTATTACCAAGCAAACAGAAAAAGTTAATGAGAAAATAAACCCCAAATCTTAAAGATGCTTTCCTCCCACTCATCCCTTCTTCTTGGGCTTACCTTCACTCCTGATTTCTCTTGTCCAGCAGCAGGTGTGTTTTAGAGCCATCTGGTATTAGTCTATAAGACATAGGGGAAGCTGATAGAATCAGCTTCTCATAGAAGCCACCTTTGTAACCTCCCTGCTACCAAACCCTTGTCATGCAAACCAAATACACTGTTGAATACACTTTAGTTCCCATTTTCAGTCCTCAAATCACCCATTAACCCATAAAAATCAATAAAGTTCCTATCAACAAATAAACATTTGCTATTGCATATTGAAGTCCAAACAGATTTACCTTTAAAGTCAGTAGAGAAGTGAACATTTGCGATGGTGATTCATCTAATCTACTCTGAAGTTAGGTGAGAGGCAACTCATTCCTGGACCCATGCTATGTAACTTGAGACACCACAGTACTGATGAGCACATCTGAGGAAGTCCTCTTTAAAAGGTGATGCCTGAACCTGAGATTATTATATTTCTTCTCCCAGCTGGCTGAAGATATCCACATTATAGAGCCTTAATTTGGATAAATAATTGTCCTTTGCTCTGACTTCCTGCAAAACATCTTGCATAAATGACCCTGTGTGGTCCTATGTGCTTCCCTTCAATACCTCATTAATGCAGAAAGTCCTTAGGCGGACACAAGTGCTTTCCAACAGCATAACAGCCCAAAGAGATGTACTGATGCACCATCTGGGGAAACAAGGCCAGTAACTGCCACACATGCTTGAATGAGAAACAGAACGCCTCACAAAAGCTCCATCCAGGTAATATCCCTAATCGGGAATCATTTAAGGACTTGCCTCTAATCAGAACCCTGAATACACACAAGTTCATCAAATTAAGGCCAGCATATCTGAGACTATGTACTTTATCGAAATAATGAAAGTGGTGTGGATCAGGAAATTACTTACAGAACAGAATGTGCTTAGAAAGATACCTCTTGTCTCCAGAAAGATCAGTGAGACAATCACATTGAAAGATGCCTCTGTCAATCACCCATGTAAGAAATTCTCCTCCACCACTCTTTTTATCCATATTTTTTTTTCACGTCTTTATTTTGTAACACATATTATTAAACAAACAAACAAGTTCTAAAAATATTTTTATTTATTCTTTCTGTTTCTTTCCCGCTTTTCTATTTGCCTGTATTATATAAAGTCTGAACTTGCATCACGTTTCTCCTATTTTTTCTGTGTCTGAATTATGTGTAGTTTCCCCTAAAACAGGGAAGTTACAAAGTGGCAGGGATTAAATCAGTCCTGTTTGATTTATATGGAAGAAGTAAAAATTGTAGTTCTGTAACTGTAATTTTTCTCTTGCAGTTCTGTGAATCCCCAAAGAGTCACATCATTCAAATTACTAGTTTTTAGTAAACAAGTGGCTGGATATTGTTGTACTTATTCCTTCTTGATAATTCTGTAGCATCTACTGTAATGATGACAAATAAAGTCTTCTGTATTCTTAGAATCATTTAATTCTTTAGTAGATATCTTTTTTATGGATTTTTAGGATGGCATATCTTAAGGTGAAATCTCATGTGTGAGAGCTATGAGTCTATAACATTATGCCTAGTGCCAGTTTTATTGTATTATCCAGGATTTAGTTATGGAAACATCCACATTATTTCTAGAAAATAATCCTGATTTGCAAAAGTAGAGTTGGTGGACAGTGTATGTGTATGTTTTTACACAGGTAATTTGCAGTGAACAAATATTTTTTTTTCTGTTAATGTTTTGGACAAAACCAAACTATTTTTTACATTTCTTACCCCTGCATTAAGAAAAAAAGAAAGAAAGAAAAGAAAGAAAGAAAGAAAGA
>JANIJG010020269.1:11479-57694 GCA_024611175.1 Megaceryle torquata | reverse complement strand
CATTAACCATCAAAGTTCAGTGGGTTATTCTAGCCAGATATTTTGGTACTCTCCAGAAAATGAACTTAAAGGCATCACTGTTTCTTTTTGTTTGTTTGTTTGGTTGGTTTGTTTGTTTGTGGTTTTGTTCATTTGTTATTTTGTTGATTCTTTGTTTTGTGGCTTTTATTTGTTTGTTGTGTTTGTGTTTGGTTTTGTTTGTTTTGTTCTGTTTTTGTTTTGTTATCCTGGCTCCTTAATTAAGCAAAGGCAGCAGATGACCCCCATTACACATCTGTTCTCTAGTGTAGTCAAACTCATCAGAGCATTTTCTGCTGCTGTCATGGTCCAATCATTCAGCTTTCTAGCTTTAGCTTGCTTTAATTTCTAGAGAACTCAGCAAACTCTTTTGCTGTGCTTAAGATACAACCCTCACACAGAAACACCAGCACATGAATCCATTACTAAAATCCCTCTAGCTCTTGCCTGTGATACTCCAGAAAAATAATTTCTGAAACATTTGCAGTTACTTAGCATCTGCTGTCCTCTCTGTTTATTAGCTGCAGGTCCTAATCCAGATGGGACTCGCTCTTTCACAGGGCTTTTTGCTTTGCTGAAAGGGCCAATGACACTGAACAAAGTGGAAGTAGTTTGTTTAATTCTTGTGACAGATGTCATAACAGACCTATCCAACCCAATGAACAAATGTGTGTGATACAGCCCAGATTTCGCAGTTGTGTGTGCATTTATAGCATGCACGATGTACGTACAGCTGGGAGAAAAAAGAAAACTGTAAGTAAAACACAAAATCTGCTGTGAAAGCCGTAACTATTCAGGCACTGCATGACTTGGCTATTCTGACTGCCATGCAAGTGGTTGGCATCACCTCCTCCTTGCTACAGTTTGAAAGATTTTCTTTTTTTTTTCAGACTCTGAAGAGTCAACCTGTCTCGCTGAGAAACCTCTAGTTTATGGCTCAGGGACTGGACTGTTTACCAAATTCTGTCCTCATCTGTGTGTGTGTGTTCAGCTGTAAAAGATGCAATAGCACAGGTTTAAAGAAACGAGTAGGAGAGAAGAGAATCAGAGTTCCCACAGGCTCTTTGCTGAGGTCCTACCATCAAAAGTAGCAGATACATTTACTAAGGTGTGTTTCTTTGTTGTACAGTCCTCAAATGAGAAGGACTAGTGTGCATGAACTTTCCAAATCAGACCACCACAGTTTGGGAATCCTGCAGGAAATTCAGGGTGCTTTTTCATGCTGGCTAAGGATGGTGTATGAATGGAAAACAGTCCAACTTATCCATCAGGCTTCATGTTGGTATGTGGAGCAGGTAGGTCGATTGGCTCTTTTTTGATTTGGTAATCAAGCAAACATGAGCTGGGAGCTGGCTATGTACTGAACTCATTCTTCAGGACAAGGGAGGAAGAAACAGAAGGATGAAAAATCAAGTGAAGATCTTCCATACACAACCAGCACCACTTGCTGCCAGTGGGAAGCAAGCCCTGCTGGTGTTGAAACAGCACCACAAAAGATAGACAGGCTGGGACTGCTGAAAGCTAACAAGTTATTTTAATTCTTTTGAGTTGAATGGGATGGTTAGCAGTTATAACTGGCTAATAGTAAATTCAATGCAAAAACAGGCCAAAGGCAAAAAGAAGAATTAAATCTGTCTGTCTGTTCTTCACTGCTAGGGAGGAGGTAGAATCTGATCTGACGTTCCTGGGTCTGCTGATAATGGAGAATCGATTAAAGAGGGAGACAAAGCCTGTCCTGGAAGAGCTCAGTGCTGCCCACATCAGGAGTGTGATGGTCACAGGTATCTAAAAAGATGGATTATTTATGGGGTCATTGGCTGGGACAGGGAGTCCAGCAGTGTTTGAGTGACCAGTCTGCTGCTTTGTCACCACCACTGATAGGAAGGCACAGACATTTCTACCTCTCAGAAAATTATAGTCCAAGAAGTATCTGTGTTGCAATGATTACAGGAGCTGAACCATGCAGGCTTATGCTCCTGACAACTTCCCAGGCTGTGTCAGATGTTTAACTCTTAATCTGTTCTGCTTTCACCCCAGAGCAGAGCCTTCCTTTTCCTTTGTTGCTTTCCAGTGAGTCCATTTGTTCTCCCTGGTAAAGTTATCAGATGACATGCAGAAAGTCATGTAATGCAAGATCATGTCTTTATAGGGCCTCATGAAATTCTGTTGTCATAAATGAGCAGACATGGACCGTGGATGCCAGGACAAGTCACTGAACCTTATGACATCTGGTTACTCATGCCTAACAGTCCCCACTTATCCCATTTTTTCCTTGAAGGGCTGATTTGGATTTGGATAGGATAACCCCTAGTTTTTCCATGATCCAACAACATTTTTCCAAGAGTCACCCTAATCTTGTCTTTTTGGGCTTCACCCCTTTCAGCACACATCCTACACCAAAGCCTTCTAAGGCCAGTTGATGAGAATCTGATACTAGCAACAACTTAGCAGTGAACTCCTTATTGTTTTTTTTCTCTAAAACACATTATCTAACACATTCCCCACCTGGATTTCTTCAAGCTGAAGATGAAAATATTTCATTTCCAGATGAAAATGTGTTTAATTATTGAGACAGACCTTATCTGCAAAGTTTTCTTTATCAAAAACTTTCTTAAGAACAGACAGGAAAAGGCTAATGTTTCCTCCATAAACAATTCCTCATCACAGAAATTTTTAGGTAACACTCCTCTTGATGTTTCTAGGTGACAACATTCAGACAGCTATAACTGTTGCCAAAAATGCTGGGATGATTTCTCCAACAAACAGAGTTATTCTTGTGGAAGCAGACAAAATACCAGGACCTTTTTCAGCATCTATAACCTGGAAACCACTAGAAGAAAATAAATCTAAAGGTTATGGAAGCCTGGTGAGCATACAACAAGCAGGTGTTGTGCAACTGAAAGACAAACTAAACAGGAACACTTTAAGTAATGCAGTGGGATTATGCTACCGTAACAGAGACCAGCCACTCACCATCATCTGCATGTCAGAATGTTATGTGCTAGGAAGGTGTTTAAAAAGAAGTGATCTTTGTAAAAATGACTTCCCTAGCCCTTCCTCCCTATTGTATTATCTTGTGAACACATTTTTTCTAACTGCCTAGCTAGGTTTGAGAGCAGCTTTAAAGAAACCCAGCAAAGATTTGTTTCTAGCCCTTTTGCTTAGATGATGCCAGTTTAAAGCATGTTTTCTTCCCCTGCAATGAAAATTTGTTAATATAGATGTGGACTTAAAACCTGTAGAACAGCACTGCATGAACCAGCCCTGTTCAAACAGGTAGAGAGCTAGCACTTCCCCATACCTGCAGAATGAAAGCACAGATTAACTGCTGAGAAATTCCATATACACAGAGAAACATAGGCCAGCTATGATAAGAAATTAAGCTTTCATTAAGCTTCTCTACAAAGAAACTGAGCCAAAGACCAGTTACTCTCTCCCTGAAAAGTATGTCTGAAGGAGCTGAGCCTTCTCTGAGAAGTATTAAAGTCAGGCAGATGGTAGGGAATCCTTGCAGGGGCTGTTGAGAGGCTTCTTGCTACCAAAGCTCAGCCTGAGCAGCATCTTCACTGTCTCTCACTACAAAAAGACTTGCCTAGCTGTGGTGCCCATGTGCTCTCTCTAGGCTCTCTCACTCACAGTGCAGCCCACCAGACTGGCCCTCTGGTGTAAATTCTATCAAATGTGGCAATGCTGAGGGCCAGCTTTTAAGACGTATGAGGCACCCAGTTCACACTGAACTTAATAGCATTGTACTCCTAAATCCTTTACAAATCCAGGCAAGGGTATGTCTTTTTCAACTATAGTAATACTTGTTTAAATGCATAAAGTAGCTTCTGAAGGCCTGGGAGCAGCACTCACTCTGCCTTGTTTTATAGGAGGATGACAGTCAGACTGAACACAGAATCAGGCTGGCATTGGGATCAGGCCAGTATCATTTTGCCATGAATGGAAAATCTTACCAAATTGTAGCACAGCATTTCAGGCACTTACTTCCAAAGGTAAGATCTGGATTATTTAACTGGAGTAGGCTTGCCATTCAATAGATTCAGATTGTCCTGATACAATTAGAGATCTCAGAAGAGATCTGTACTAGGACATCTTTTGTGAACAGTTCTGACCCTGAAACCCTGATCTCTGCTATTAACGTATGAGGAAGGATCTGAAAATCCCTGGAATTTTTGTGCACAGGACAGGAGCACACCTTCCTCATGGTGTGAAGACATGACTTAAAATATTCATGACCATATGCCTGGCCCTTGCACAGCACAGAATCTGTCATGCTTTGGAGAACAGGAGAAAACATGTTATTACACAGCATAAAATTCGTCATGACTTGTCTGTTTCATGGAAAGGATAGTCTCATGAATTCTCTTATAGTGAATCTTTGCCTGATAATCAGGTAACTCAAATGACACACCAGGCATCTTGTTCTTATTGTGATTATTATTTTTTAAAAATATTAAGATACCTTTTATCTTTGATCTTCAGCCTTTTCTGATTTGAAGTCTAGCATTGGTTGTTTGGAAATGTGATTTTTTTTTTAGTGGTTTCTATTCCGTATTATCACTGAAATCACTGTGAATCTTACCAAAAGTGCTTAAAAATTGCATCCTTTCTTATCCTTACAGCTCCTGCTGAATGGAACAGTTTTTGCTAGAATGTCTCCTGGTCAGAAATCCAGCCTTGTAGAAGAGTTTCAGAAGCTGGAGTAAGTTCATAATGAGCATTAAGAGTTAGGAAGTGCTTGATGAATTTCCAGGCTTGAAAAGAGTCTAGTAAGAGCTAGTTTTTGTCAAACATAGCATTTCCTAGAAGTTCACAAAACTGAAACTTCCATAGACATATAGACCGGCAATTAAATTCCGAGAGCCTGTTAAAGAAGAGACACTGATGACCACATCAGTTTGGCAACCCATCAAAGATCTAACATTCCCATGATAATGGGTTTCATTTATTCACATCATCTACTCTTACTTCTCTTTCTGGGCTTGACGGATGGGCACTTATTTACCCAAGATTTTTAGGAATGTCTCCCAGCACTGCAGCTTCTCTGATGTGAGCAGTCTTTACTGCACTATTGCTGACTCAGCATGATGGGTTAGAAAACATGTCAGGGCAGTCTGGGTTGGTATATCCCATGCTGCTCAGTCTCAGAGGTGGATATATATTCCTGACTCCCAGATGTGGTCTTGTCTTTTATTCAGCTGTTTCCCAAATCTTTTTTGAAGACCCCACCCTCAACTCAACTAGCTAGGCCCTCTTCTTGCCCTAGAGCAGGGTAAGCTTTAGGCTGTTTCAGATTATCAGCCTCATGCGAGCAGTCGTGACCACCCCAATCACTGTCTGGCCTCCCTGGATCGCCATCAAGGTCTCCCAGTGAGAACTTCCCCTGCACTGAAATCCAGGCCTCAGTGGTAAAAGACACAAGTGAGTCAGCTCCTGTAGCACTAAGCTGATTTGACTTGAATGCTGCAGACTAAGGATTTACTTTCAGGGCTCATCATTTCACAAGGTAATTTCAGCCTGAGGGTAGGAAGCTGTCTCCTGATATCCTGTTAAGCCCATGTTCTCCTCTCTCTACTCCAGCTGCCTCTCTCACTTTCTGTCTGCCCCAGGAGATTCTAGCAGGACTGGACCCCAAAGCAGAGTCCCCATTCCTACCTATTCCCAGTGAGCATGAGGTACCAGTGCCTGCAGTCCTTCCTTTCTGGGCTGGGCTGTCACCGCTACCCCTTTCCAATGTTATGATTGACCTTGAACCTAGTGAAGGTAGAAGACTGAGTCTGTTGTAGTCAACATAAAACTTCATGCTAATATATTTTTCAGTCCATCATAGCAGAAACTCTTTACTTCAAGAACATTTGAGGTGCAAGCCCCAAGGTCCATGCAGTCTCCAGAGTCCTGGGCTAGTATTTCAGTTTTTCAGCTTCCAGAAGGACTTTTAACAAGAAGCTTGCATGACTTGCCTAAATGACTTGCATGGAGGATGCTCTGATTCCCTCCTGTTTGTAGGTCTCACTGTCCCCAGAATTGAACTGTAGGTCACTTTATTTTTCAGCTACTTTGTGGGCATGTGTGGAGATGGAGCAAATGACTGCGGGGTAAGTGAAAATTCTTTACAATATATTTGTTTTTAAAATAAAAAAATAATGCAATGCCAGTAGAGTATCACAAACTGAGCACATCCTGGAGATGGGAGCTCTTTGCTTATTGACAGAGCAGCTGTACTGGCACCAGTACTGACCCAGGACTGATCCCACAGTGTGGTCCTTACCATGCAAGAGCTGTCTGTCCTATGCAGAGATTGTTGCAGTTTGTGTTCTCAAGGACTGATTCATTTCCTTCATAAAAACCACCAGAGGATTCTTCAAATCCTCCACTGGGGTTTTTGTCAACATCTTCAGTGTCTGGAAGTGGAGAAGACTGGGGTGAGAAGGAGTTTCCATGAGGAACAGCTGTATGCCTGCAAGGTTTTTGTAAATGCACATTTTGGAAGTGCAAGAAATTTGTTGTTTTTTTTTTCCAAAAGGAAGGGTTCATGTTCAGTAGGAACCCATAACTCCCTTCTCAGTAGGTTCAGTTCACTCCATGACTTCATGCATCCTTGGGGCAGTGAGAGCAATGCCACCTAGGCAGTGAAGCACTCACTTGCCCTAACAAAAAGCCCCAAAGGATTCTCCTGGGGGAAGCAAGCAAAGAACCTAGACTGTCTGCATAAGGTGTGACTGTAAATAAGTGCTGGCAAAGGAGGCAGAGCTAAACCTGTCTTCTGCAGCTGGTAGTGGATGGCTTTGGGGTCTGTGGAAAATGGACTTTCCCATGCAGTCATCCCCATTCTTCTGGACCCGATGCCTCAACCACATCCCACTGGAGGAACCTTTTGGGTGAAGCACACCCAGGGCATGAAGAGGGACTGCTGTTCACAGAATGCATCCTGTAATAAGGGGTCACTTCTTGGCTGACATGCCAGTTGCCATGTCTTCCTGGTTTGTGAGTGCTGAAGAAGAATGTGACTTTCAGGCTTTGAAAGTGGCGCATGCAGGGATATCACTGTCAGAGCAGGAGGCATCTGTGGCTTCACCTTTCACATCCCGAACCCCCAGCATAGCGTGTGTGCCAGAGCTGATCAGGTAAGCATGGATTTCTGTTTCCTATTTCATAAAGAAGACAGTTCCCACTCCTCTCAAATATTAGTGTTGGATTTTCCCACCAGGCCAGGATGTACATATCTAGAGAAAAAGAAATGCATTTGACTTTGAAATTGCCATTTGCCTAGTTCCCAGGTGAAATTCCTTTAAGATATATTAATTCCCTCAAAACTAGAGGAGGAGGGCAGCTACAGATGAGCTTTATATCATTGGCAGTATTTTAAATGCAAAAGATGCAGCAAAATGAACAATGCTCCATAAAGCTGAATCAAATACCCACAAATCTACCTGTATACACTACTGTTAGGCCCTGCCTCTGATACCCTATGCAAGCAAAACATTATCATCTGTTATGCCAGGGTCCTGCTTTTGCTTACTGGGGCAGATGAATATCCAGGGAGAGTGCACTACGCTCACTGGATACTGGCTGTGTGCTGCATGAGGAGAGGACTTGTTACTATGAGCACACTGAGCAGCTGCTTGGCTGTGTATGTTTTTCCTCATATGGAGTTGTTACCTGCACTAATGATGTCAGCAGGAAAACTCGCTAGGATAAATTGTAGTCTTGGGAACATGGATGACTGGAATCAAGCCATTTTGCTTGCAGCAAGATTTCTGCAAGTGAAGATTTTACTTTCATTCAGGCCAGATTTTATTTATTTCACCTCCCAGCAAGATACTGGCAGAGACTTCTCTCCCTGTAACTCATGCCTTGTTTTTCAACAGCGTTTTGACAGGACTGGCAATAGGAGCAGACCCATCACCTAATTGCTGTCCTTTACTCATGTCTTCACACAGGGAAGGCCGTGCTGCCCTTGTCACTTCTTTCTGCATGTTCAAGTACATGGCACTGTACAGCACCATTCAGTACCTTGGTGTTCTCCTACTGTACTGGGTATGTCTTGGGAATATGTTGGCTACAACTGGGTGAGCTACTGCTCCCTTGTAGAAGAAACATGGCATAAAAGCCACAATAAAACTGGAGTATTGAGCTTTCCCTTTATCTGAGCTGCAGACTATTGTGGTGTGATCATACAGTCCTCCTGTATCCTCAGCTGAAAACTTCCCATTAACTTCAGCCAGTGGGCTCAAGATCCAAGCTGGGCAAAAGGGCCGAGGTACTGAACAGTATTTTGGATAAGGGCAAAGGGCTGTGAAAAGGGAGAATCTGACATAAGCATATGCTGTTGCAATTTATTCAGCATTTAAAGCATGAATTGAGTTCACAGTAAGCAAAATCCTCCGGAGTGCCTTAAACCACTTTTCCATGGCTTCTTCCCAAATAGAGAGGAGGGCTTTGCATTCAGAAGTCACCCGGTGCTGAGGAAGCACATCTCTTCAAAGAGCCTTCTTTGTTACTGCACTGAGGGAACTGGAAGCGCTGTTAGTCCGGACGATGTACAAAATCAGAGTGTTCACTGCAGGCCCAGTGATGACAAATGTATTGGCAGGGTGGTGATTGCGTGGTCCCTTTATATACTGAGTAGCATTTCAGAACAAACAGCAGAGCATTAGCTCCAGGAAAATAATACAGCTTTCTGGAGATGGTATAAACAAGCCCACAACAAATGTCTGATTTTAATTTTTTTTTTTTCTTTGTGTTCCTCTTTTCAGCAACTAAACTCCTTTGGGAATTACCAATTTTTGTTCCAAGATCTGGCTATTACCACTGTAATTGGTGTGACAAGTAAGCCCCTTAGTCATCCTATGTATTAATGGGAGAATGATCTCAAATATTTTTTACCTCCTTGGAAATGCATAGTTCCATTTACAGCAAGGAAGAGAGACTACATAGAGCACAGGATGTTTATGTTAGTAGCAGAGGTGTCTTGTTTGAGAAAAGCTCTGAAATAAGGTGGGTAATTTTTAGTGGTGCATTTGCTGTGCATTTAGGTTGTTGATAACTGGGATGTTGTCTCTAAAAGGAGTAAAACCAGACCTAATGTAGTGGGAAGTCTATTCAGGCTTTTTCCTGTTGATTTAGGAAGGCAGATTAAGAAGATACTTAAGGAGCCATGCCCAAATGAAATGCACAGGATCAACTATTTGGAGTCCAATTCATATTTGGAGTCCAATTCATATTTGGAGCTGCATAGGCAAGAGTCACAAGAGGAAAGAGAAATGAAAATGGAGAAGAAAGAAATGACAGATGTCAGACACTACAGAGCAGGAAGTTGAAAGCCAGCGTGAGAGGAAACCAGTGCTGGAGGGGAAAGAGAAAGACAGAGTTGTTGAGATAGAGTAAATGCAAGGATTGGTTTAGAAGCAGGAATGGCAGGGGCATGAAAAGAATGTAGCAAAACCATGTAGCTGTCTTCCATCCCTGCTGGAACACCGACAACTGGAAAAGGCCTTGATTAAAAAGCCTAAAAGGGTCCCACAGAAACAGATGCCAGAAGTTACCTTGCTGTAAGTAGCCCATTTGGAACGCTGCACCAAGGCTTTCTGTATAGCTCTTTTACTGAAAGTCTGGATAACTTTGTTAAACCTAAGAACAAAGGAAAACCTGCTGGGTCAGCAAATGCAGCCCTCTACCAGCTCAGATAACTGGGAACTAGGTGCTTAGTCTAGGAGGATGCACAGAACATGGGAAACAGAAAATCCAAAGCCACGGTGACAAGTGACAAAAAAGAGCAGGACTCATTCAGAATGCCCTTATATCCTTGGGGCCTAACAGTAGCCAAATAAAATAAAAATCCAACATCTTCTTTTCCAAAAATGCCTGGTGGTAATCAGATGCTGTTAATTAACCTCTTCTGTGGCCAATAAGGTTTTTTTTTTAAGAAAACAACTGCGTTTCGTACTTAATATAGTATCTGTATGTATTATAAAGAACATTATAGACTGTAAAAGTGCTGGCTACAGGTAACAGTAAAATACAGCAGCACTGCTTGTATTTTGGACACACCAGTAAATGTGTCTGTGTATGTTTCAGTGAGTTTCACAGGTGCCTATCCAAAGCTGGTTCCCTACAGACCTCCTAGCCAACTCATCTCACCCCCGTTGCTGCTCTCTGTTGTACTGAACATCCTCTTCAGCCTCAGCATGCAGATTTTTGGATTTGTGGTAGTCCAGAAGCAGCCTTGGTATGCCAAGACTGATATACACAGGTAGGTCCTCTTCCTGGGACACTGGGTGACACAGGGCAGACCTAGTGGGACAGGTCTGCATGATACTATTGATGAGCTTAACTGATCAGCAGCCTCAGGCAGACCCTGTGCCTCCCCACAGGGTACAAACACATTAATCAGCATTGTCTGCAGCTCCTTAAGCTCTCCAGCATGTCTGCTGTGCAGCACAGTGCACGTGGTGAGAATGCTTCTGTTGATCACAAAGGGAGTATTTGGTTGCAGGGAAGACCAAGTAATCCAGGTAGGTTTGAGCTCAGGCTCTGACAAGTTCAGGAAGCTCAACCCAGTGGGTAAGACTGAGGACATTGCCAATAACCTGCATCCTTGTGATAGCAAGAGCAATCTCCTATGAGGGAGGATTCCTGATAGTGGTAGAGGAAGCTGGGGGAAATGACCAGGACAGTGATCATTCACTGACCAGTGTGACACTGTTTTTCAGCGCCTGCCTCTCAATGAACAACCACACGGAGAATTCTTCCTCTGTTTCCAGCCTGGACCACCATGGGACGAGAGATGGAGCCCATGAGCAAACAGACAATGGCTACAAGAGCTATGAAAACACCACAGTGTGGCTGCTAAGTACCATCAACTGCCTCATCGTTGCACTAGTGTTTTCCAAAGGAAAGCCTTTCAGGCAACCCATCTACACAAACTGTTAAGTATGAGGAGAGAGGGAGGGATCTGTGAGCTGGTCAACTCAGGAGAACAGCTCATGTGGAAAAATTAAAGCTTGGCTGAAGTGATGCCAGCCAAATATCAGATTTCTAAATTACTAAAGGCCACCTTTTCAGAAGTTTTAGTGACAGTGGAATCCTGTGACTCCTGAATCTCTCTGAGCTGGGCCCACACTTCATGCTTCTGTACTGCTAAAAACTTGGCCCTGGCATTGGCATTTGGATTTCTGAAACAGACAAATGGAGTTTGATAAGGCCTTTTACAGAGTAGTGTTGGCTGGAAGAAGCATCATGTTATTTAAGGGAGCCTGAATGAGACATCTGAAAATGAGCCAGAACTAGGTGTCTCCCCAGAGCATACTGGCGGAGCAGTATTTGAGAGAACTCAAGTTCAGGACATTCTTTTTGTGCCCATCTCAGAGGGAAACATACAGTGAAATCTACACATTTGCAGCTCTGTTTTCTATTTCAGAACCAGAGACCTTCAGCATTTGCTAACTCTGTGACCAGTAATTTCTTTAAAGAGGAGACATCAAAGGAGGCAATAACTTGAAGAGGCTGTAGTGAGGTCTGGCAGGTCTGTTCTGCCTCTGAAAGACTGCCTTGTGAAGATGAGCACATGTGATTGTGGCAGCTCTGGAAGTTGCAATGAGGCATAAGAGAGCTGTTCTTTTCTCTGTGGGACAAATCCTGCAGCTGTCTCTCAGGCAAAGCTCTTTCAAGTTCTGTTGGTGTTTGTTTGTTTGTTTTTCTGGAGAGTTAAAGTAATGCTGCAAGTTTCATGGCTTTGCTGTTTTGGTTTAGTAATGGTGAGGAGTGGACCTTCTTCCCAGATAGCAGAAGAGTGGGTCATCAGTCTCCCAGAAGCAGGCAAAAAAAAAAAAAAGCTCTTTTGGTGCTTTAAATCTGTGGTTACAAGGCTTGTCCCTGACTCATATATGATTACTGGACTCAGTAAAGCTGGGGTTTTACTTTCTTCATTTTTCTATTGCTGAAAGTTCCTATCTTATGGACTTTTTTTTTTTTTTCTTTTTTGAGTGTTTGACATAGAAAATGGTCCTGTAGTAAAGGCAAGCAGATGAGACTGCTCATAAAAACCTGTGGTTTTATTTGCTTGTTCTTGTCCCTTCAGATGTGTTCATACTGGTGCTCATAGTGCAGCTGGGCATTTGTCTCTTCTTGATGTTTGCTGATATTGATGATCTCTACTCTAAGATGGATGTGAGTATTGTTCCAAGGTGGGTTTTCTCCCTACTGCCAGTCCCACTGGAAGTGCACTGGGATTGTTTTTAACAAAAGGCACAGACTTTTGCAGGGACACATGGCAATTATAAAAGCAAATCAGATTTAAAGAGATGAATTTTAGATATGGGATTAAAGAACCTTTTGGAGATACAGTATCTCCAAACTAAGATCTGTGTATACTGACAACTGGATAGCTACATATGTACGTTTGATTGTTTCAGTGCTTTGTCCATTCAGCAGATGATGACATGACTGAGCTTACCATGCTTGGTATGTTGGTGACTTGATAGTTGTGAAGCCAGAAGAACAGGGCTAGGTCCTGCAAATTTAAATTATGCACCATGGACTTGTGTTTCTCAGGATGTGCTACTCTGCCCATAGATCCTCTTGCCAGTCAGCACTCACAGCAGCTCTCTGTGCTCCACCCCAATATTTTTGGGCTCCCTGTTTAAATTTCAGACAGCCCAAAATTTCCTAAAGCAGCATTTGGATTTAGAACAGTTGTAAAGAAAGACTGGTGGGACTATCATGGCAATTGGGGTTGTACCTTGATCCTTGATTAATAAATAGCAGTAGGGCTTGCTTTATTTGGTCTGGCACCATGCAAGCTGGGAGTTGCCTTGTGCGAACCCATTCTAGGGGAAGCACAAGGGAAGGGTAGGATCTACATCAGCTGTAGGACAGGGTTGTCAGTGCTCCTGGCAGTTAGTATGTTGAGGCTTGGAGATGTTAAAGTCCTTTACTGTGACACTCTCGCAGGATTGTACAAGGAGTCACGGGAGCAAAACAACAAAAGCAACACAGAGCTGTTTTTTCTGTACATTTGTAATCAGAATGATGAAGTGTGGTGGCTTTGAAAATTGAGTACTGAACATGATGCTCCTTCCAGTCCTGTATGTTTGTGTGACTGGAAGTGTATTTAGAATTGGAAATGCAACATGGAAAGAGCAACAAACACAAGAGCAATGGACATGAATTTTGAATGCCAAGCAGCCTGGCTAAAGCTGCCTCGCCATGTAACTGTTTCCAGTGGCGAGGCTCAGTGGACAGACCCAGTTAAAGAAACTGCCACGAGATGGCACTTTAAAACAAGTCTTAGTCCTGGTGTGGACTGGTGGCACAGGGCACTGTCAACGCTGCAGCTGTGAGGAGCTAAAATGTTTTCGGGAGAACTGCAAAACTCCCAGGCCGTCTGGAGGGGATACACTGGATTTGCTGAGAAGAGAAAAGGAGGGAGTGGCAATAAGAAACTCTGCAATAGCCTAACGCTGGAGAAACTGCTGATCCAAGTTTTGGATCTGAGCTGCGTCTCCAAAATAAGTTGAGCTACAGCCAGAAAGCCAGTTCTGCCAGCTGTGGAAAGTAGGAGCTGGGGTTTGAGCTGAATACTATTTCCTATATTAGAAAGAAAGGAAGCATTTTGCTTTCCTCTTGCAGTTCTGGATTACGGTTTTCTCTGCTGCATCTAAGTTTAAAATTTTCTTTATCAATAATTCCTCAAGACAAGTAGCAATATTGCCTCATAAACAGTGAACAGCCTGTGTGGGATTCTGGCTTTTGATGACACAAAGCTGGCGAAGGGTCTAGAGAACAAGTTCTCTGAGGAGCATCTGAGAGAACTGGGTTGTTCATTCTAGGGAAAAGGAGGCTGAGGGGGAGACCTTATTGATTTCTACAAACACCTGAAAAGGGGTTGTAGCGAGATGGGAGTTGGTCTGTTCTCTTAAATCAGAAGTCACAGGACAAGAGGAAATGGCCTTAAGTTGCACCAAGAAAGGTTTAGATTGAGTATTAGGAACACAAAACAAAAAATGGAAAATCACTGAAAGAGTTGTAAAGTCCTGTGCCAGGCTGCCCAGGGAAATGGTGGAGTCACCATCCCTGGAGGTATTTAAAGGATGTGTAGTTGTAGTGCTGAGGCACATGGTTTAGTGGTGACTTGGTCGTGCTGGGTTAATGGTTGGACTCGATCTTAAGGGTCTTTTCCAACCTACATGATTCTATAATTCAATGACACAAGTTCCCACTAGCATCTAGTGTGCACACATGCCGTTGAACAGCTTCTGCTTTCTTCCCAGCTTGTTTGCACCCCTACCACATGGCGGATCTCCATGGTGATAATGCTTGCAGTCACACTTGCTGTGTCCTTCCTTGTTGAGGTGAGCGTGCTTCATTGAATGAACCTGTCAGCACCACTTGGAGAGACAAAAAGTTCAGGTCTCACTCTTTCTCACTTCTCCTCAGCCCAACTTGGGAATTTTTAGTACAACAGGAGCCATTTCTGCTACCTTGCCCTTACTCTCTTTCCTCAAAGCCCCATGAATTATCAGATATAAGAGAATGCAAGGCCCAGCCACCTTTTCCCGCCTCTGGTGAGTGGCATGTATGAGGCCCTGCCCCAGGCTAGAGAAATATGAGCAGTCTTTGATGTTTTCTACTCAGATCCTGAAGACTGTCAAGAGCTGGACCCAGTTTTCTAGGGGAGAACTTTGGTGCAGCTGGTATGAGAAATGGTCCATAAAAGGCTACTTAAGGGATATGGATGAGCAGGACAGGGTAGAGAACTGGGCTTCCACTACTTACCCAATGTGTGTCCTGTGGATGAAGAGGGAAAACTGCTGTCCAGGTCCTTCAGAATCTTCCTTTTCCTCTTGCTTTTACAGGAAGCTGTCATTGAAAACAGATCTTTATGGCTGCATCTGAAAAGGACCTTCCGGTACCACTCCAAGAGCCACTACAAGAGGCTGCAGCGAGTGTTAGAGCAGGACTCGGCCTGGCCACCTCTAAATGAAACCTTCTTCTCAGAGTCTGTGGCAATATCAGTAGAAGGAAATATGGGAGGCCATAGCAATCCAACATTTGACAGCAATGAGGACACACTCTGAAGGAAATTGCAGAGGACACATGTCCAGAACAGTTGCAAATTGAATATTGGCAAAGTATTCTTGGTTGAAACACCCCATTGCTGCATCCCTCTCTTAAAATGCATTATGCCATCCATAAAGATGGGGGCTCCTCCAGGTAAAAAGTAGCTAATTCAGATGCCAGCACTCCTTTGAGGTGATTCACTTCAAGAAAACGAGTAGAACTTACTCCTGGTAGAGACTGCTGAACATAGGAAGGTCCTGGGATTCCTGTAGCTCCCAGGGTTTCAGATACTGCTACCTAGTGTCTGCCGGGGTTTTTTGGTTTTGTTTTGTTTTGTTTTGTTTTGTTTTCCTTTTTCTTTTTTTTTTTTTTTTTTTTTCCTTCTGGCAATACCTGGCTTTCTGGAGCTGCAGGAGCTGCAAATAGCCAAAGCCTTCTAGAAGCATCCACTCCCAGCACAAGTACACTCTTCCCATGATGGGAACAATGCAGAATTGCTAGCTCACTGCTACCAAGCAACCTGTTTGCCATCTTCTCAGTTTAAAGCATGTGATATTTGCAGTTTCTGGGTGGAGAATCTATTGTCCTACAGAGCAGAATGATTTCATCGTTTAATGATTCTTCTTTGAGGGAGGTATTTGTTTGGGATATTAATTTAAAAAAAGTATAATGAAACACATGATAATTGCAAATTACATTCTCATCACGTGAGTCTACAAGGACATGCTACCCCTTGTGGTGTCAGCTTGCTCTACTAGAGCAGCTGTTGGACAGCTGGGTTGCTGCCTGGCATTGGCTCCTGGTCTACCAGTGCCAAAAGAAGCAGACACTGAAGGGTTTACTACCCACAAGGGCCTAAGGCCTGAATTAAAAGACAGGGAGCCAGCTAGGTCTCAGAATAATTTTATTAAACTCTGTGGCATGCTCTTAAGTTGAACCATCTGAGGCTTTGGCTGTGGTTCCAATCATAATTACACATGTCCACACCACATGTCTTTCATCAACTCATTCCTCACCTGTTAGCCTTTGATGGTGACTTTTACTTACCCTTCTGTGCTGCTTCTGCTGCACAGAAATGCAACAGAACTGCACATTTCTGCAAGTTTTACCTACTCGAAAAAAGCAGCACATATTCTCTTAGCCCTTTGATGCCAGGCTGACTTCTTGCTCACTGTGCTTTGCAGTCACGGTCCCCATCTGGCTAAAACAACAAGGTATCAGCCAGGGAGCCTTCGCACCAAGAGGAGCACTTCCCTTGTTTGGATAAGGCACGCAGAGGTGGTGTCCCCTCTGAACTGACTGCACAGTTTGCTTTCCACAGCTGAAGCTTGCCCATGCTTTTCAGGGGTGGGGCAATGCTGGGGACTGGATGTTCGCACTATTCGAAGCTAAAGCACTTTTGCATTACTACAGAAACCCAGAGAATCAGGCAAGTTAGGAGTCTCCAAAGATTCCTTTGGTCCTTTAGAGTAAAAAGTAGCTCTGGAAAACCAAGAGCAAATCAGAAGAGATTATGGATTGTATTGATTCAACATGTCTGTACCAGAACAGTGTTTAGAAAGAATTTAGCTTGAATCAAAAGATAACTGTTTTTCTAAAAAGAAACAAACCAAACCTAAAATGTTTCAACTTGAATAAAACATTTGACTCAAAGCAAATTTTTCCCCATTTTAGACAAGTTTCACATGAGCAAATGGAGTAAACACTTCTCTAGCTAATGCAGTTTACCTAATGGTAAATACTTGTCACAAAACCACACAACTTGACAGAAATGGTTCACATTTATTCATAGAAGTGTCTCCAAAGTGAGCATGAGTTCCCAGTTTGCAGCAAAACCCATTGGAAAGTGAAGGCTAGATGCTCTCTGCACTCCCTGCAGCTTAAGGAGACACTGAAGAACAGGTCAGTGGAGTTATCTCTGCCATCCTCTGTTTGAGATACAGTAACATTTTTCTTGGAGACAAAATTCACTGCACACAAAAAAATGTGCTGCTGCATGTGATAAACTGGCAGCTGCAGCAGCATTGCAGACTAGTATGTAATTTATGTCACAACTGACAGTATACAAGTGTTGACTTGTGGCAAACCTGCGGTGTTTGTAGGGTTGACAAGATAAAGACCTGGTTACCTGCTGCTGAAATACCCAACACCTTACCTTCAAGAGAACAGAATTCAGATGCTAGGTGACATTTAACGTCTGCCTCTCTTTAAGATGTCAGTCTTGTGCTCTAGCTTCCTATGCAAGTCCAGTGTCTCCAGCCTTACTGGGACATGTTTTATTATCTTCTCAGTAGTGTCAGCCACACTGTATGTTAAGCACACCCTTGCTCCAGCTTATATGCACACATGAAAGCCCCTGTGTTCTGCTTCTTCACCTTTGGTGGAACATCAGAGGTCCCAGTCCACATCCCACTGTTGGGCTGGTCCCCTCAAACTTGGATTAGGAATGTATTTAGCATCAGGATGAGGAATAAGCAAAAAGGTTCAAGTGCGCTCAGGATTCATGTCTGCATTTTGAGGCTTTCTCTAATTTGAAAGGATCTTACACTGCTGGAAATCAGGATGGTCTGAACAGTAACATCTTCCCACAGTCTTTCTGACAGGCACCTGCCAGGCTCCTTTTGCCCATCCTCACCTGTGCATGCAAGAGAGGCAGATACAAATGTAGGTGCTCAGTTCTGTCTGGGTGCTTGAACTTGCTGCTTGGCACTCCCAGCACTGACAGAACAGTAGTGAAACAGAAATAAAACCCAGGCACTCAATAAAAGGGTTCTTTTTTAGGAGTATTACAAAAGTGGTTTGCAAATACTGAGGCTGCATAAGGGCAGAGACAGATTGACAGTCCTGGATGTGGCTTCCACAGTCCCTGTCTGCAGTCCAAGCTATCCAAGCACAGCTGAAGAATCCCCCAGAAGACTGAAGCTCCAGGCTCACTTTCTTTTTTTGTGACTGGCAGTGGACACCAGTTGAAAAGTGATCTTTGCCAGCAGATACTGTCCACCCTGGTTAGCTTTCTACAACTGAATCAAGGGGGCAGACTCCCTGGAGTGTGGCCAATCCACTGAGCCATGCAGCCACTCTTGAAAGCTGATTTTGAAATTTGATTTTCCTTTTGAAATACACTTGTCCTAGTTAATGAAAGAAGAAAATCACTTTTGGTTTTGTCTTTTTGTCTTTCCCCTTTTTTTTTTTTTTATGACTTGTTTGTCTTGATACAGTCATTACAGTTTTGTCTACTCATCAACACTCTACAGCTCAGCCTGCTTGGGAGAACACACAATTCCATTTAAAAGACATAGCTCCTTGCCAATAACAGCTGTAGATGTAGATAATATTAACAAGCCAGAACCTTTTACAAGACATACCAGCTTTCAACTCACCCAGCAACTTTTGTCTGAGGAACTTGAAGCACTTGGTGCAGCTCTTGAGACTTACAGAGGCTGAGGAAAAAAAGTACCTGCCAAGGATCAACAGGAAAGGAAAGCTGGTACCTGGACCACCCAGTTCAAGAAAAGGAAACAGAGAAATCAATTATCATATATTGCAGGTGTCTGGTGCCAACAACTACATTTAGAAGACTTGCTACTCTCACTTACGGCTTCTAAAGCCTTCATGTTGGAAAAATAGACCTGGAGCATAGAATCATAGAATCATTATGGTTGGAAAGGACCTCTAGGATCATCAAGTCCAACATCATCCTAACATCTATCTATCCGTTAGACCATAGCCTCAAGTGCTACTTCTACTCGTTTTTTAAACACCTCCAGGGATGATGACTCCACTACCTCCCTGAGCAGCCTGTTGCAGTGCCTAACCACTCTCTCAGTGAGGAATTTCTTCCTAGTATCCAATCTAAACCTCCCCAATGCAACTTGAGGCCATTTCCTCTTGTTTCATTCTGCACTAGCATCCTCCACCAGACAGTGCTTAACCCTATACAGCCTTTGTCTAGTTGGTGGGCAGATGGCACGTTGCCCCTGACTGAGGAGGGTCATGCTGTGCTGCACGATGGTTCAGTGCACCATGGGCTAATTGCCAAATGCATACAAAGAATGGCAGCACTCAAATGCATCACCAGCCAAGCCAGGCTGCAGGAATTTGCTTCCTGGTTGGCTGTCAGCAACAGGAACACAATTCATGCTCTAAAAAAGTAACTTAATATTTTGTGTATCTGAAATACAAAGCGTATTTGTCCCTGGTCAGGAACACCCTGTTTTCACAATGTCCCATGTGGCTGGTGATCACAGGAGATGCAAAGCAAATACAACTTTGATTACCCAGTATAGGTCACTGTAGGCAAAAGGGAGTCAAGAAACATCCATCCATATGCCTTGTTTAAAGCTAATTAATACACCTCTTCAGGACTTCCTAGATGATTAGAGGACAGGATTGGAATACAAACGTCCCACTTCACTGTGTAATTGTCCCAGCCTTTCTCCTGTGTCACATGATAGATCACTCCAGGTAAAGAAGCTTTTTCTTTCAATAAGAGCATGAGGCTGGAGAGAAGAGGACATCAGGAGATCATAACAGGCTCTTTCTCTTGAACCTACAGATTACTTGGAAGGTGGTGAGAGAAGTGCTTTTAGACCTGGGAATCAGTTCTGAGAACAGGAGACATGTCTGATTTATGTCTTACTCCCCTCTTGTACCCCCACCAAGGCCAGGTAAATCTTGATTCAATAGCTCCAAGACATGAAAACCAGCAATGCTCTCTCAGACATTTTTCAATGAATGAGGTTTTACTGCTGCAAGCAGGCACCACACACATGCCAGCGTCTAACGGCTGCTCTGAGCAGAGCTGCCTGTTCCTGTAAAGCAACAGAGCTCTGCAGAGGTCACAGGAGCAGCACCCCCGGCACTGACAGCTGCCTGTTGGTCCTTGTGCTGAACCTCCAGCCTGCCCCTCCATTCCTCCTCCTGATGACCCTTACACAGAGCTCACTACCCACTCCCTGCTGACTTCATGACAATCTCATGCTGCCTCTCACGATGGTCTGTTTCTGCTCCTGTTAAGACTCTAGAGCCCTTCAGAGCACAAGTCATACAGGAGCATCCCATCCTTTCACTATAGACTGCAGAACAGGAATGTGGACATGCTGGTCTATGGCTTGAGACCAAAGACTGTAAACAAGACAGGAATTCATCAACTGGACCAATCTTTCTGTTCCAGTGACTGAGTTGTTGTGAGGTCAGGCAAGCACAGAATTCAGGGAAGATAGTGAGGCCATGCAGAACTACCCATGCAAGGCTTGATGGCCACGTCCTGGGGACAGAGGGTACCTCTGGATGGCCGAAGGCACCATGATACTGTCTCCAATGTTTGGAGATACTGATATAGCACATGCCATGGGCTGATGATTGTCTTTCTCTGCCTGGAAGTTGTGGCACATGGAAGGGGCTCTGGACAGTGACAGGATCCTCAGGAGAAATGGGAAACATCTCCAGGGACAGAGCAGAACTGAAGGATTCACATATGCACCCCCATGCCCAGGAGGGCAGCTGGAACAAGTGGCAGATTACCAGCATGACATCTGCACTGTGGGCTGTGAGCACTGAAGAACGTTCTGTTGTTACATACCAGAGATATTAAATGCTTGTTGTATCTGCCTTTTAAACTTGTAGGGAGAGGAGATTGCTCATTTGTATGGATCATGTTGTGCTTGATTAATTGTGTACATTACACCGAACACAGCCTGACTTATTTGCTGAAATAAATTTAATTAAAAATCTCTTTCTGCTTCTTTGGGGACAGAGGGTGCTATTTTACTGCTCTTTGTAGATTACCTTCCTGTTTGTTTATACTTCAAAAGAACCTTTTCGCATGACTACAGCTTCACATTTCCTTACAGCTGAATGGTTACCTGGTACTTGAGCAAAAATAGAGCTTTATTAGGTGCACAAAGGACAGAAAGGACCTAAAGAGCAGCAAGGTGGGACTTGCTGTGCACCAATAAAGGAGAAGAATTCAAACTGTGAGAAGTGAAAGGGTGAAAAAGGCAGACAGCCTGTCTTGGTTTTAGTTGTTGCTATCCTAGTTAAGGATTTTTCAGTTTCTCATGCTGCCAGCAAGTAGGTGCACAAGAAGCTGGAAGGGACCATGGCCAGGACAGTTGAGTGCCCCACAATGGGCTCCCAAAAGGACTGTCGTGGTTTAACCACAGTCACTCTCCTTCCCCATCTCCTCAGTGGGATGGGAGGAGAATTGAAAGAAATCGTCAAACTCATGAGTTGACATAAGAACAGTTTAAGAGCTTAAATAAGAGAAAACAATAATAACAATATAATAAAAAATATAATAATAATTGTAATGAAAAGGAAGATAACAAAAAGAGAGAGAAATACAGCCAAAGAAAGACAAAAAGTGATGCACAATGCAATGGCTCACCACCCTCTGACCACTGGCCGAGCAGTGACCCACCCCTCCTTCCTGGCCAGCACTTCTCAGTTTATGCACTGAGCGTGACATATTATGGTATGGAATATGCCTTTGGCTACTTCTGATTATCTGTCCTGGCCATGTTCCTTCCCAGCTTCTTGTGCACCTGGAAGAGCATGGGAAACTGAAAATTCTTTGACTTAGTGCTACTTAGCAACAACTGCAAACATCAATGTGCTATCAACATTATTCTCATACTAAATCCAAAACACAGCACTGTACCAGCTATTAGAAAGAAAATTAATTCTCTCCCAGCTGAAACCAGGACACAACCCCAGCATGTACCAATCCTGTGCCTCTGTGCCTCCTCCTGCTGTGGCTCTGGGCAGAAAGCTCTTTCCCCTCCAGATTTGCCCCACTTAGAATCTGCTGAGATTCCCCCATTCCTGACTAAGCAGTTGAAAGGGGACTGGAGCTGTGTCTCCAGCACCTATTCAAAGCTAGAGTTGAACTGAAGAGGTTTGGATTGCCCCTGGGAAGGGTTTCCCCTCCATAGCAGTCCAGTGAAACAAAGCTGAGGACACAGCCTTCTGATTTGACTTGCCAGTTGGGAAGACTGCAAATGCCTCTTGGCATAAGCCCCTGTGCAAAGTCAGGGACCTGGCCTGTGTCTCAGGGAAACGGTGGCAAAGACAGAGCTCTGAACAAGCTTTCCAGGGCTCTCACTATCACTGCCCTTCTCTTGCTCTATGAAATACCTGACTCTGCCATGCTTGTATGGCTTCTTGGTTCCCCTGCCTGCAGAGGAGGTGAACAATGCAGTTGTTAAGCTCGTGGTCTATCTACAAGCTCTAATAATTTCAGTCTCAGGCATCTGATAGGACTGCATTCATATAACCCAGCCTGTGAGGGTTACCAGCAGCTAGAGGTAGAGCAAGAGCACTCGGGGTAAGAGATCCAGGTGGTAACTGATAGCAGTTGGACACTGGATCAAAAGAGTTGAAAACAACCATGGCTTTGTTTTTCAATAGCTTTGGTCAGCTGTTCAATACAGCTAGTTTTTTTAATAACTTAATATCAGACACTCACCAGTGCAGGGAATAAACCTGATCAGAGTCCAGGGAAGGAGAAAGAAGATGGCAGAATGATAGGAACCCTAGGAGCAATGCAAAATGAGCAGAAAATACACAAGAAAAAATACATGTGGGACTGGAGAAATAGAAGTCCTGATGAACACTGCTGTGCAGGTGTCTTATTGCAGACTAGTTGGTCCCAGGAATAAATGTCATTGTCCTGCTAAATAATGTTACCTGAATCTGAAAGAACAGAGAACCATTACTCCCCTGCAATTAACGTCTGGGCTGTGCTTTACAGAGCTGGATCAGGAATTCTTGCAGAAATCACAGGAATATGAGGCTATTTGGGACCTGACATGGTTATTTTGTTCACCTCCCTGCTCTGAGGCCAGATCTACCTATCCTTAGATCATCCCTGGCAAATTATGTCTTCCTTTTTCTTAAAATTTTCTATCACATGAGGTTTTCCACTGCCCTAAGTAGTCTGAGTATTTTACTATCCTTTAAGTTAGAAAAACTTTCTGAAAATCTAATTGATTAGTCTAACAAGAATTTAGTTGCATTTTTCCTTGTCTCTAAGAAGAATAGGAGAAAAAAAAAAAGGAAAAAAAAAAGACTGTCTTCTTTTGTGTATTGCGAGAGTTATTATATTTCCTTTCAGCCTTCTCTTTTCTAGTTTAAACAAACTCAGTTATTCAACTGCTCCTCCTTGGTCATGTTTTCTAAAGTTCTGATCTCTTGACATTTAGTTTGAACCTTCCTAGATCCTGAACTCCAGCCAAGGACTTGCTAAGAGCAAGTCGAGTGGAATAATCAAAGAATCGTAGTGTCCTGTTTTCAGCTGGGATCAAGCTAATTTTTCTTCTTAGTAGCTGGAATATTGATGTGTTTTGGATTTAGTAGGGGATTTGGTACGAGAAAAAAATCTGATAATATATCAATAGTTTTAGTCGTTGCTAAGAAATGAGGACTTTTCAATTTCCTGTGTCTTGCTAGTGTGTAGGTGCATCAGAAGCAGAACAGGCTCAGGGTGGCCAAAGGAATATTCCGTATCATGCAACGTCATGCTCAATATATAGATGAGGGTTAGCTGGGAAGCTGTCTTTCTCTCTTCCAGGACAGTAGTTTGGGGATTTTCTCCTCTAGGATCGCTAGCTGGGAACAGGCTGGGCCTCCATCAGCAGGTGGTGAGCAATTCATTACTCATTTGTATCTGCTACTGTTACTATTATTATCATTATCATTAGAGGTAGTGCTTAGGGATATGGTTTAGTTGAGCTCTTGTCAGTGTTAGGTTAATGATTGGACTCGATTATCTTAAAGGCCTTTTCCAATCTAGGAAATTCTGTGATTCTGTGATTATTTTAATTTTATTTAGTTTCAATTATTAAATTGCTTTTACCTCAGGCTACAAGTCTCCTTACCTTTACTCCTCCAGTCCTCTCCCCTGTTTCCCAGGGTGGGGAAGGATGATTGAATGGCTGTGTGGTGTTTGGCTACTGGCTGGATCAAAACTATGACACACAGAATCATAGAATGATTTGAGTTGGAAGGGACCTTAAGGATCATCTAGTTCCAACTGTCCTGCCATTGGCAAAGACACCTCCCACTAGACCAGGCTGCTCAAAGCCCCCTCCAACCTGGCCTTGAACTGTCAGGAATGGGGCATCTACAACCTCTCTGGACAGCCTTTTCTAGGGTCTTACCACCCTCACAGCAAATAATTAATGATCTGATAAGGACCCCTCCCCATCATTCCTGTAGGCCCCCTGTATGGACTGGAAGGCCTCTCTAAGGTCTCCCTGGAAACTTCTCCAAGCTGAACAACTCCAGCTCTCTCAGACTGTTGTCATAGGGAAGGTGTTTCATCCCCCTGGTTATCTTTTGGCCTTCTTCTGGACCTTCTTGAGCAGGTCCATGTCCTTCTTATGCTGAGAGCCCCAGAGCTGGACAGTTCTACAGGTTTCTCTCGCCAGAGCAGAGTAGAGGAGGAGGACCAGCTTCCACAGCCTGCTGGCCACACTTCTTTTGATGCAGCCCAGGATTCAATTTGCTTTCTGGGATGTGAGCACACATTACTGGCTCATACTCATTTTTTCATCTACCAACACACTCAAGTCCTTCTCCACAGAGCTGTTCTCAATCCACCCATCTCCAAACCTGTATTTCTGCTTGGGATTACCCTGACCCAGGTGCAGGACCTTGCACTTGGCCTTGTTGAACTTTGTGAGATTGTACAGGTCCACCTTTCAAGCTGTCCTGGTCCCTCTGGATGGCATCCATCCCTCCAGAGTGTCGACTGCACCACACAGCTTAACGTCAGAGGGAAACTTGCTGAGGATGCACTTGATCCCACTGTCCATGTTACTGACAAGAATATTAAATGGCTCCAGTTTCAATACTCAGTTTCCCTGAGGAAAACCATTTGACCACAACTCTTTGATGACCATCCAGCCAATTCCTTATTCACTCAGTGGTCCATCTGTCAAATCCATGTCCCCTCAATTTAGAGACAAAGGTGTTATGCAGGACAGTGTCAAATGTTTTGCACAAGTCCATGTAGGGGGCATCAGTTGCTCTTCCCTTATCCACCAACACTATAACCCTATTGTAGAAGGCCACCAAATTTGTCAGTCATGACTAGCCCTTAGTGAAGGAATTTCCTCCCATCTTATGGATTTCGCCAGCCTCTTGCTACTGTGGGTCAGAATGGCAGCCACATTTTTGGCAAGAGGAAACTCAATCTATAGTGAGCTATGCCTCCTTTTTTGCCATACACCTGCTTGGCCACTACCTCCCCATTTTGTATTTGTTTCCTTCAGCTACTAAGTGCAGCATTTTACTGATTTTCGTATGTTCATTTCAGACTATTTGGCCAGCATCACAAAATCAGGCTGCATTGCTTCTTTACTCTAAAGCAGGTGCTTCCACCAGCTCAGTGTCATGAACATTTTTCATTTGTCCTCTCCATCCTGTTATCCAAGCTGCTAACAAAAACATGAACATTTTGGGTCTCCTGGGATGGACAGAAAGGGACTGACACCTACTTAGGGTTCAACCCTTCCACCCATCATAAAAGAATCCTGTTTCTCAGTATCTTTGTGTCTCCCAAGGAACTGTCAGAAGCCTGGATGTGCACCATTAGCTGCTTCTCTCTTGTTCCCTGGAGCATCTCCCTGACAGGGAGGAAATGAGATTGGTCTGATAGGATCTTCCTGTGACAGATGCATGTTAGTTGCTCCTTATCATTTTATTATCCCCTAGTTACTTACAAACTGACTGCTTAAGAATTTTCTCTTGCATCCATCTGTGTATTCAGGTTGGGTTGACTGGGCTGTAATTCCTTGAGTCCTTTTTTGCCTTTTCAGGTGCCAACTCCATAGCTTGGTGGACTGGGACTGGAGATGTCCCACACAGCTTGGGGAGCACTTTGCAAGTACAGGCTGCAGTGGTAGTGGTGGGCATTCTGCTGCCCCATACAGGGAAACTGTTGAGTCTCTGGTCCAGAGACTGAAGGTCATATTATTGTAAATAAAACACACCTCACTTTGAATGATCAAAATAGAGAGAACTGGTATCACCACCCAGCTAATTATACCTCTCCTGAGCTTCCTTCCCCTGGAGAGTCACAGGAGGTGTTGGCTGGTAGTAGGCGATCACCTACTTACAACGGATTGCACTTTGTGTACAAGCCTGTTGCCACAAGAACTTCCACAGAGGACACAGCCGGGTGACAGACACTTGGAAATGGGCATTCCTTCTGAAAAACAGGGATTGGGATGACTGCAAATGTATCATAGCCAGGGAGCTGCATGACAGTGGGTGATGTGCAGAACAGTGTGGTGGATGAGATTACTGGTGCCATCTCAGAGGTGAGGTAGAGAGGAAGGGTACCATTTACTTTTGTTGAAATCTGACTCAGTTGAGGCTCTAGACAGTTCAAAATGGCAAGGCTTAGGAAAAAAAAAAAAAAAAAATTAAAAATATATATTTCCCCCCCCCAGTTTAGGATTAGTCTGTCTTTGATGTTTTCTGGACACAGCTGCAGCTGGCAGACCTCCCCTGGCCCCCAAAATGGATGTGGTGGAATTATACAGTGTCAACCACAGGTAGACTCAGGATGCAGCAAGGTGTTAACTGCTCTTTGGTCATCCTTGGGCAAGCCAGACTGGTCTCTCCTTGTTCTGTTTCACACAGAAGTAACATGGATTAATGCTTTTATTTCCCTAGCACTCTGCTTAGTCAAAGGTGTTTCTTGCCATTGTTGGAGTTCTTTCCAGGATGAAGCTGCAGACTGAGGGAGACTCAGAGGATTTCATGTAGGCAGCACTTCAGTCCTTGGACATCATTCTCTCTCCCACCTGGGGGAAGACTTTGGAAGAATTCCTGACTTGCTGTCACTAGGGAAATAAGCTGTGCACAAAGACTAAGTCCCTTTATGGAGTTCAAATCCCCTGGTGTCATCAGGATAGAGAACTGCTTCCTTGTGGCTGAGCCAAAAAGGATCTGAGCAAACTCAGAGCCATTTTCTCTTTTTCAGGAAAAGACTATTCCAGGAAATAGTGCAGCATGTTTTACCTGCCTGGGTAAATGGTTGTTTTCATACTTTATGACAGAAAGAGAATGGGGGGGAGACAGAGCAATTTCAGGTTCATGACTGAAAAATGTCTCTGCCAACAGTGAGAGCTGAAACACGAGACTGAAAGATGAGCAGTGGGGCTGCCAAGCCTCCCTGCTGCTGCTGTCCCTGCCTGCGTGATTGGTGGGAGCTCCCGTCTCTCCCTGCCACACAAGGGGTCACACCGCATGCTGTTCAAGAGTCCTGTGTTGCCCAGCTGAGCTTCTCCAAAGTAGTCATCCAGCCCTGATGCTCCTTCCTTTGTAACTCAGGCAGAATTTGACTCAAAGGCTGTGTCTGAGGCAACACCAGGAGCTAGAGGGGAGGTTCAGGATGTATCCACACCTGAAAATCACTGCTCCATTCATGCACCTCCACTGTCTTGAAACAAACCCCAGATCTGTACACTGATCTCCCCAGAGCAGATGCTTCTTTCTGACACACTGGATGCAATTCCCAGTGCTAGGGTGGCTGCTCTGGGGTCAGCTCTACATGGGGCTGAAGCACTGTCCCACCCTTCTCCTTGCCACATGCCTCAATTTCCCTCCGAGCCTGGTGCAGAGCTTTCTTGCAGAATAGGACCCCAGCTCCTCTTTCTCCCTTGGCCACCAGAGCTCTGCTCCAGCCAGTCCCACCCTAGTGAGCACAGCAGAGCCAGGAGGCAGAAAAACACTCATCTTACATAAGCCAGGCATTTAAGTGCTTTACATGTGAGGGTGGATTTTCCTCCCTCTGCTGGGAGCCTAATAAAAAGCGTGTGCACTGTGAGGCTTTCAAAGGCAGCCTGCAGGACCATGGTGAGAGCTGACTTTAACGCTGGCCTGAGATCAAGTCAGTAACTGTTCAGCATTGCCTGACCCCACTCACAAGGACATCCAGGACTGAAAACAACGTGGGCAGATGGAGGAAAAGCTTTGGAAGGATCATTGTGTGCTCCTCAACAAGGATGAAGAAAATGAGCTGGTAAGCAGTGGGGGACCATGATGGGTTTTGTTTTCCTTGTGACCCTCTTTTCCCACATGCCCATTTTGGATATGCCTTCTTCTCGTCCTCACCTTCACTCCATTCAGGCACTGTTTCTTCAACAGCCTTGGTGAAGGCAAAACCCTGGATCAGTCCTTCCTGAATTTGAGACTGATTTTTGCAAAGTAAGAGCTAAGTGAAGAACATACTACTGCAGTCCAGAGGCATGGAACATGGAAATCACCTCTTTGGCCACCAGAAGTCATCTGGCCAGGGAGCTGTCTGTTCCACTGTCTTTTCCATCATAATTGTGAGGAGCTCTACATGTTGGTATACACAATGGGTACACTTTCCCTTCCTGGGTCATCATGTATCAGAAAGCAAGTAATAGGGAAAGTGCTTACAAATGAGTTTAATCCTGGATAATTGTCTGAAGTAGTGATTAAATACTTCTCCTAAAATGCAGGGGTTTTTGCTGCTTAGCAGGTCTAGGAAGATTGGGCAGAAGACCAAAGTCTGCATCAGCTCTCATGGCAGGAATCTCTTGTTTCTCAGTCTTTTACAGTAGCTTTTATGGAGCTGCTCTGTCCTTACAAGGGTTTTTTATTAATGTTAATTGAATCTACTTTCTGTCTTTGATTGTGATTGATTATTGATTACATGCAGCAGCCTGGAAAGGCTGCACTGAGTGCTTTGCAAGCACAATGAATTTGAAACGCTTCCTCTCCCTGCTAACACAGAGTAATTACAGAGTCTGGTGAGGGTGGCAGTAAGACTTTCTCCTCCAGCTTTGCATGCAAGGAACAACTGGAATCCAGATATTACTAGTGCACAGAGTGGGCACAGAAGTAAATGCCTACAGGTGTAAAAAATAGTCCTGTCACTCCTGTATTTGATATATGTGCTGCCTGGACTGGAAGCACAGCAGCTCACTCCAGGACAGGAGTCAATGTCCTCTGCAAACTCAGGCTGATAGCTGGTGTACCCCAACACCTCCACTGTCACTGCCCAGCTTAGGAGCTGAGAATTTGCCTCCATCATGGGGCTGCAGGTGCTCAGGGCATGCACAGGTTGGAGATCTTGTCCTACAGATCACACCTTCTCCTCTGTATCAGGATTGCTTGCAGGGCTACTAATAGTGGTGGGGCTTCAGCTTCCCCGGCTGCCTTCATTAAATTCCTGCTGGGATTTGACTGCTGCTCATGTGAGCTTATTTTAGACTAGGGAGCTCAGGCCTGCTGCAGCAGCCTGGATCCAGCATTAAATGAAAAACTCTGCTGTGGGAGACAGGTAAGGAGTCAGCTAGGGATCCCCTGTGTCACGGTGCTTGCTACCGTGCTCTTCAGGGAGTCTCTAGGTGATGTGTGGCTATGGCCCTCAATTCCTGCTTCTACTTGCTTGAGAAGCAATGTGGATGCCAACTGCCCGGTGAGGATGGAGGGCCAGGATGGATGGATGGGTGGGCGGAGTTAGGCTGTAACCACAAGCAGCCTTTTAGCTGGGAGCCTGTGCACCCTAGATGAGTCGCACCCACTTCCAGGAGATACTTCTCTTGCTCCACCCAGCCTGTGGCTGCAATCCTTCTGGCAGGGAAGGGCCCCAGCTCTTCCCTGGCTGATGCTGACACAGCCTGACTTTTGCAAGGGTGTCTGCATCAGGCTGAGCCATGGTTTTCATAATGCATCTTCCTGGGATCCTGTTTTCTGGAGCAGCCTTGCTTCCTGGTACTGCGCTTCTTGGCAAACTCTTTTTACTGCTTAATGTGGTCAATCAGCTGTGAACGTGGCTTCCCTCAGCTCTGCCTTGCCTTTGTGCCTTGCCTGTATGGAGCAATCCAGTTGATCAGCCTTGTGTTGTAGCCGTATGGGGGCTGTTTGCACCAGTGGAGACTCTCTGAGCCGGGAGACTCGGGCTCCTGCCTGTGACAGCAGAATGGGGGTCCCTCCTGGCCCCATGCTGGCACAGTGGTGAGGAGCTGGCATGACCTAGCTGTGCTGGGGTCCTGCAGCCACCAGGAAGGGGCACCTCCTCCAGCACCCTGGATGTCAGGAGCTCACAGCACTGCTCATTTAAACCAGCCCTTTTAGAGACATACAGCATATTTCTATTGGTTATCTTCCATCATGTCTAATGCATTTTCGGGTACTTCTGTTGCTGTGCTTAGTGTATAGCTGTGTGTTAGAGCCTCACCTGAAAGCAACAGCCCATGTTCAGCTTATGCTAGAAAGCCCCAAATGTTCTCACTGCAATATTGCACTCACCCAGCCCTCATGCCACAGCTCTTCCCCACCTTCTTCCACCTTCAGCTGCACCGTTGCCAGGTGATGGATGAGTTGTGGTCCCACATACCTCCTGTCATTCCAGCTGCCCCCATAACAGGCTTCTTGTTTTCCAGGCCTGCTCTTGAAGTGTATTTATAAAAATCTTTCCGTGCAAAGGCAAGCAAAAGAATTGAATTTCTTTAGTTGTGGACACTATGGTTTGTCCTCCCACCCTGAAAAAATAATTAGTAGCTATTGGTTTAAACTTCTGTGGCCTCTGAAGGAATAATATTTTGTATACAGCAGGGCTGCACATCTAAAAGCTACAGAGCTGGTTAGAAATGGATTTTGCTAACTTAGTATAAGGGTGGAAAGATTATCTTTATTGAAATATTGAGCTGCATTGATTTCAGCTTAGTTTATGTTGATTATGATCAGAGTTCAGATAAATCAAGTTAATTGCCCTGTTAAACTTAAATAGGTACTTACTCCACTGCCTTTAAATCACTTGAAAATTATATTTGAAGTTAAACTAGCACAAGTGTTTGTACAAGCCCTCTTCAAGGAGCTCTCCTTTGTTGCAAACTCTGCCCTGTAAAGCACCAGTTGATCTTGTGGTATTTCTTTGACATATTTCAGATGTGGGAGTTTCTAGTTTTTATTTATTTATTTATGTGTTTAAATAGATATATAATTTAAAACACCCTTTCCTCCTCCTCTCAACTACATAAGCTGTGCCAACATCTGCAGGGTTACTTGACTCCTCAGGGGCAAGGGCCTCACACACCCACTGCCCAGTGGGTGAGGAATTTTTTTCTGTGATCCGGGTCAGATATCTCACCTTGGTGATGACACAGGATTGCTCCTGCAGCTACTTGCACGGGCCTCCTGCAGCACCCATGAGCAGGGGGGTGGCTGTCAACACCAGTGCCAGGGTGATGAGGCAGTTCCAGAGCCACTCATCTGTGATGCTGCTGCTTCCTCTGCTTGCTCCTGGGTGTGGGTCATCAGCCCCTCCTGCCCGTCATCAGCCCTAGGGTGACATTGAAGGGATTGCCTGGAGCTGGGCTTTTTGGGGTAGAGAAGAGAGCTGAGGGGTGGCTGGGATGTACATTGTATAGGGAAACAAATTGATCACTGCAGCAGGAATGGAGACACCTGATAGAAAACAATAATTTGTTTGGGTTTATTTTCCATGGGTGTTTCATTTTTGGGAGGTGTTTTGGGGGTTTTTTTCCAGCAGTGGATGCAAGACAAAAAAAAATAAAGTTTTCTAGGTTTTCATTTCAACCTTTAAACAAAATTCTTTTCCCCAAACAAACTTTAATACCATCTGCCATAGCTTAGGTGGCACAAAGCAAACCCCATTGTGAGGGCTGCCTGGGTTCCCACCTTGGTGCCTGTGGGGAAGCAGGAAGGGATCCCTCCATGGCTGCTGAGGGGGTGGGTGTAACGCTGCAGGGCCAGGCTGGCACCTACCAAGGCTGCTGTCTCACTGTTGTGAGAGCTGTGGCCAGGCTGGATATGGGTGATAGTCCAAAGGGCTGGCATCCTTGAGTGCTGTGAGCCACCAGCTGTGGGTGGAGCATCTCCCCATTCCCTCATGTCCTGCAGGGTGCTGAGAGGTCTGGGAAAGCACCCAGCGTGTAGAGAATGATCCAGTTACTCTTCAGGTATTAAAGTTATTGTTAGTCCCATAGGCAGGTTTAAAGCAAACCAAAGGGTACAAAAATCCAAAGTTTTTCTCAAGGGGAGAGACTAAAGGTGTGGATTTATCAATCTCCTTCACAGATAATGGAGCATCACTGAATAGAGGACTGGTGTGCTATCAAAATGAAATTTCAAGTGGGGAAGATGACAGATGATCTGGGGAATAAGTTGGAGAAAGAGAGTGTACAGAGCAAGAAGAGCCCTTCATATTTGTTTTCGAGATTTTGCTTAGGGACATGGTTTAGTGGTTTTTGATAGGGATAGGAATAAGTTTGGACTTGATGATCTTGAAGGTCTCTTCCAGCCAAAATGATTCTATGATTCTGTGAATCTAAGATGAGGTGCACATGGTGGCAGATAACACACCAGTAGGTATGGTATCTGGTACCTGAGAGGTGTTGCTTGGGCTTGGCAGTTTTCTTTCCATGAGGCAGATTCTGTGCCCCTGCTGCAAGGTGGATTTCAGCAGTCAGCATTAAGTTCACATAGAGACATCCTCAGTGGCAGGCAGGGCTGTTTGGTGCTAGCACTGCAGATAGAGAAGTGTTACCATGATGAGTCAGCTGCAGTTTTGATGGTAAAAGCTCCAGACTGGAGTTAATTCTTCATTAATCCTGGGAGAGCTGATGTGAAAATGCTCCTCTGCCAGCAGCATCCTTCTTTCAGCAGGTCTGCTGTGTTGTTAACTATGTTGTATCAGTCAGCAAACTCTCATTTCCAAAAATGACCTTGAGAAGTTGAGAACTTGAACCTTGACAGAGGGCTTAAGGCACCAGCCTTTCTTTTCAATAAGCTTGGGTTTCCTGATGAGTAAACATCAAGGTCAAACTTGTTAACAGAGAATGCTTTCTCTTTGTTGTACAGGAGCTATTTGGCTACAAAACCCAAGGCTGCCGAAGGGCTCTGTGCATTGCTGGATACATCTTGTCCTGTGGGGCTCTGCTGCTGCTCTTTTACTGGAAGCCAGAGTGGGATGTGTGGGCAAACTGCATCCGCTGCAGCTTGGAAGAAGCAGACATTGTTCTGCTTAGAACAACAGTAGGTGAACCATCCTGGCTCATTGTTATTTGCAGAACCTATTGTTTTCAAAGTCAGGGCACCTGGTCTGTCTTTGTCTGTACAATGTAGCAGGTTAATAGCCCTTTCCACATTTGGGAGTGGTGAGGATGAGTCAAGCTGCAGAGGATCAACCATTTTTAATTGTGGTGTTTGAAATACTGGGTAAAAGACCATGTTTACATAAACAAGAGCACAGATACTCTGCCTGAAGGTTGGACACCAAGGTGTGTGGCATTTCAGGTCTTGCTGCTGCCCATCCACAGACTCCACCAGCTGCCCTCTGTCAGTAACATGTTCCATAAATCAGCTCTGCTGCTTCTTTTCCTTTATGTGCATGGGGTGCAGCCAACTCACTTCGGTGAGGAAATCCTCTTCAGAAGTTGTGGCTGTTAGTAGCCTTTCTGCTGTAACGTCACTGGAGAATGCCAAGGAGATGGGTTTTAAAGAGCTAGATTTCAGGCATTTGTTATATGCTAAGACTCCATGACTAGCAGAGTGAATGCTTAAGACACTTAACGCTCACCATTGTAATGATACTCCTAAAATAAATGCTCTCAAACCACTAAATGAGTAATCTATTGCTCCTTGTAACCAGTTACTTTAGATTAAACCATTTAAAGGACAATTGACTCTGACATGTAGCAGTAAATCTGAGATGCACAGCATTAGTGCTGAGTAATGCAGCATAATAGTTTTATGGTCAGCACCTAGTGCTGAGGACTCAATGGCCACACCAGAAGTATTTCAAGAAGCCTTTTACTTCAAACTAGTTCTAGTCTGGTCCCATAGACTAAATATCCATCCAGTGCCTATTGAAGCACATAGTTTCATCTTCTCTGAAATTGCTTTGCAGCATGAATCAAAGCAAATGGAGATAATTGTGAGACTGCCTTCTATGTGCTTTACTGATTAGTACTAAAACATTGGCACCAACATCCCTGTTGCTATAATTGCAAGGATGTCACAGTACTGTAGTTCTTTGGGAATCTGATGCATCCCAGAGTCAGGAAACATTGACAGAGGCAATATTTTGGGCTTGTCACTGAACTGTGTTGTATTTCTCTAGGATGAGTTTCAGAGATACACCCGGAAGAAGGTGATGTGGATTGATTTGTCCACTTTGGCACTACCTGTTGGTATTAATTCAGATGGTCCTCTTGTAGCAGATAAAGACTCTGTCATAAACAGAGCTGTAATGAAGCCACAGTTAAAGGTAAGTCATCTATAAAACAGAGAAGAAAAATTCCAAGGAGGAAGTGAGTGAAAATAGGAGTCAAGGAACCTGGAGTTTCTCAAGGGTCATCTATCAACATCTTTCGGGAAATCTTGTTTACATCAGCTCAGGTTTTCTCCTGAAACAGAGAGAAGCATTTCTGTAACAGCAAGATTGGTTTTGCTTGCATGTCAAAAGGAATTTTTGCTCTGTGGTCTTTCAGGTGAGATGTATCCAGGTGCAGAAAATCCGTTATATTTGGGACTTTTCTGTAAAAGAATTCAAGAAAGTTGGGTGAGTGTCAACACCCTGTTACAAACCCCTTTCTGACAGGGGGGTCCTTTGTCTTAACTTTCTCCTGTTATTCTAGATCATTAGAAGACAGCAACACATGTCACAGCATACACTGCAAGTTTGGAGCTGGCCTCACAAGGGAAGAACAGAAGATCAGGTATAGTCTACCTATAAGTGGATGTAAGAGCTAATTGAGAGTGTGACCTGTTAATTCATGTGAATTTCTCACTAGTCAGTAGTAAGGCACAGCAAACTGTGTGGGTGACATTCAGAAAGGTGTAAAATCATTATCCCTTGCACTCTGTTGAGCTCATTATCTTCTCAGTGATGCTAGGCTAAGTCTGAGGAAAGCACCACTGGTTCCACCTGGGGTTCAAGGCACAGTAAGCTGTGACTGACTTCATTTCCCATTTTCTCCTTAAAAGCCCTCTGGAAAGTTCATCTCAGGGTTTAGCAGAAAACTGATGATCTTTTCAGCAAGAAAACAGTAAAAATCTGCCTCTGTGTAAAGTTCTCTCAGATACAATAGATTTCTGACAGGTTTATTTGTCCTGCCCAGCCATATGGTGCCCCTGGGACTTTTTTGGAGAAGCATTAATGTTATTTGGGCACAGCTTTCCACATGAAGTCTTATCCAACATGACTAAGCTATAACATGGGGAACTCTTCTCTCCCTTCCTACAGGCAGCTGGTATGTGGGCCTAATGCCATCGAAGTTGAAATTCATCCTATTTGGAAGTTACTTTTTAAAGAGGTCAGTAAGTTAGACAAGCACTTGGTGGGGCAGGACTGAAGTGTTTTGGAGACTACCTGAGCACACTGGGATGAGGTGACTGATGTTTCATAGGTATAAGCCATGGAGGAAAGTTGGTGAACCTCCTCTGTGGCTGTTAGAACATGTTCCTGGCAGAAGGTTACAGTGAAGAATGTGAAGAGGATGCTTGGTGCTGCATATTCGTAACAGAGAAATGTTTTCCTTATGATGACTGTGCCCCTTCTTGGAGAGCAGTAGTTTGGGGGACTGATGTCTTCCTTCTCCATTACAGGCCCTTTTTCCTGAGTGAATGTCTCCCATGACATGAAATATTTTGCCTCATGACTGAGCAGTGACAGGCACCTGGAGGGCTGTGATTGTTAGGACTGGCTATAGCCACATCAGTAGTTCTGTCCTTTCATGGAGGCTCTTGATAATGATCTGCAGTGAAAATTTTATTGATACAACTAAGGCACACTTGTCCCTCTTTAATAGCCTATTTAGTAGTCTAAAGGTGGTACAACTCATTGTACAAAGATTGCCTGTGGCCTCAACATCAGTATAAATTGGGTGTGTGCCTTAGCATGGAAGGAAATATTTGTGAAATTCCTGTTTTATACTTGCCTGGTTCACCTAGTAACATCACTTTCTGCTGTGACATAGATGCAAGACATTTTTTTTCCCCTGCATAAATAAGGACACACTGCAAGACTGTTCTTCCTCTACAGAGGACAAAACAAACACATCTTGTGGATAAGAGGAGAGACATGTATGGATGGCTGCTTGCTGAGTTTGCATATAGAAACGCTTGACATTTATTTTTGTTAACTTGTAAGCAGAGGCTTTGCGTACAGGTTACTGTCATGTCATCTGTGTTCACTTTAGTGGATTATGGATGCTACACGAATGTCTTTAAAATGGGGAAAAAAGCTATGAGTGCTGGGACTCCAAGCTAGCATATGTCTGAACTTTAAATGCAGTTTGTTTGAAACCCTACAAAAAAGATGAAAAGCTCCAGGGCTCCTGAAATTGCTTGGATTTGATGTAACCAGCCTTTCAGTGCCCTCTGGAGATGGTTTTGAAGAGAACTCCAATGTAGCACTCTAAAAAGTTTATTTAATTTGAACTTTACACTTCCATCCAAGGCTGAAGCTTCATGTTTGAAATATTAATGGTGGTGCCTGGAGGCAGACAGGTCCTCATAAGCTTGTGGTATTTCAGTCCAGATACACTTCAGTGTCCGAAGGCTGGCACCCTGATTTAGAGTCTGTCTCTTTGTCCTAGTGAATGTCGAAGAAAGTATTAAATTTTCATTGAGGGACCGCATTTGTCAGATGAATAATTCAATTCAGTTCCAATCTTCATACAAAGCTCTTTCAAAGGCTATTTTAGTTATACCAGTTCTACAGAAAAGTTTGTCACTCCTTCAGACAAGTGATGGGCAACTCTCTGAAAAACTTCATGTAATTCTTTTGTCGTTAGTTAGGTACCACAATAACCAACATTAGATTCTCTTCAGTGGGGTTTGTGGCCTGTTTTAGCACAACACACTGAAGTGATTGGTGACAGGTATGGTAAGGCTGATATGATGTAGAGTAGCTAAAAGTATGGAAGTATGAGAAAATCAAGCCTTCACTTTTAGCTGTAGTCTAAGACTGATGGCCCTACAGACCATTAGTAGTTCTTTACCATTTTTCTTTTTCCAAGTAAATATCATATTCACATTGACTTTCATAAATGACAAACTATTAAAGATTTTACAGTAATTCAGTGCTCTCCCCCCCCCCCCCCCCCCCAGCCCCCTGCTCCATGTTAGGGTAGTGTCTCCTGTGTAGCAATAACTTAGAATTAGAAATAAGGTAAACTTTCTTAGATGCCTATAGAGGGAAGCCAACTGCCTTCAAGCCCCTTAAGTCTGACTTTAGGTGCCAGCATAGTTCCTGCTGCACAGTAAATGGTTAACAGCTTTTAATTACAAACACCATGAACTACATGTAAGATGGTGAAGTTCGGAGCTGGAGGCTAATAATGCTCTAAGCCATGAAAGAATACTGCCTTGGGATGGAAAACCAGCCCTTTAAATTGGTGTTTAAGACTCCTGAATGCTGTAATGAAATGTTCTCACCTCCTCCCACACTCAATCTCTCCTGACATGTTCTGTCTGTCCCTTGACATGTGTTACATTTGCATTTGCAGATATTAAACCCCTTCTACGTGTTCCAAGCCTTCACCCTCACGCTTTGGCTGTGCCAAGGCTACATTGAATATTCAGTGGCCATCATAATCCTGTCGATCACTTCTATTGGCTTAACTGTGTACGACCTCAGACAGGTAAGTCCACAGCCTGCCAGCTCCAAACCCTGCACTCTGCTAGCAATTTCATCTATCACAGACATGAGTAGCTATTCATATGCTCTTTCTGGTCATTTTTTTTTGGCTGTGTATTCTGCTGTATTACTACAGATATATTTCTATAGAAGAGTTAAAAAGGTCAGACTGATGGGTCTTGAACTTCCCAAGAATTAAAAAGATTGAAGTCTGATGCCTGGGGCTTGTAAGACTTTATGAAGTTGGACTATATCCATGAGTCTGATTGCTACTGTAATTTCAGGAAGATTCACTCCTCTTAAGGTTTGCTAAATAACAGGTCTTAACAACAAAAAGAAACATAACTCTCTATTTCTCAGATTTGTTCAGCACTACTGTCATGGATGCAGCTGCTTGGAAGAGTTTTCTAATAGTCTCAGCTCATTCACTTTTTGACCTCAAGCACTTGCCTGTGATAAACCCGAAACCTTCAGTCACTGGCACAGGCAGATAGACTGAGCTGAGCCTTACACAGTGTTTTCCTGCCATTGAGTATTCTCATGCAGCCAGGTGAGATTCCTAGGGCTTGCTGAGAATTTGGATAACATTTCCTTGAGTTGTGAACCCACTTTAAATACACAGGGAAGGCAAAAATCACATGGAGAAAGGATATAATAGGGAAAAGAGAAATTATATGAATGAAAGTACAGATGGGAAAGAGTGCTAGGAACAGAATTCTGTCAGGCAACACTCTTGTGTCTCGGGTCTGGATATTCCAAAACACACACATAAGGGTTAGAGGACAGCACTGAGAATTACAGTTTCTGCAGACAGAGTCATGTGACTAGCGGTGGTGGCAGGGCTGAAAGGATAGCAGCTCTAGGGTGCACTGACCTGACTGTCATGCTCATGTCCTGCTTCAGAGACAGGCATGGCTCATGTTGCATCCCAATTCACTGAATTATTGGGGAAGGGCAAGATTCAGCCCCCTGAAAGGTTCCTTGAGAAGGTGGTATAGCAAATTTCTCTGATGTGCTGCTCAGGAGGAGGCAATAATTTGCCCTTCCAGGAGCTGGCTTTTGTTTTAACTGACTCTGCTTTCCCCTGGGCTGGTAGGGACACACAGCACATTTTCTGCCTAGATCCCAGGAGTCATGGGACTTTGGCAGCATGTGCTCACTGGTGTGTTCTGGTGATCAGGCACTCCTGTGCACCCTCTGCCCTGCCAAGGGCATGATTTTATCACTGCCTCATGCTGATCTCAGCAAGGGCTTTGTGAATAGCTGGGGCTTTTGCCAGCACAGGTGTGTTGGCTCTGCATCACCTTTTATATCTCTGACTAATGCCTGTAGGATAATTAGCACTCCCATATTGAACGAACATTTGTATCTCTTTGAGCACATCTTTGTACTTAAAGTGTTGGTGTCCATCCTGGTATTGCAGAGCACAAAGAACAGATATGGTTTGTTCAGCTTTCTCTGGCAAGGCTGGTTTTATTGTATGACTGTTAATTTTGGCAGGAAGAATTACAGTGCTTGGGACCTCCAGATATTCTTCAAACTGTCTTGATGTTTTCACATGAACAATGGTAATGAAGAAATCCACACCTAGGGATTAGCTTTTTGCAATTGCAACTTTTAAATCAAGATAAGGCTTCCTCTCTAATGGCCTTGCAATGACAGTTGACTTCATCATTATCTCAGGATATGTAATTGTCTGAATTAGATTGCAAAAACTGGCACACTATGGATACCCAGCTAAATTAGTATTTCTGTTTCTCTTCTTGCAATGGTAGTTTTGTAACGATACCCTTCAAAACTTGATTGTCCTGTCCATAGCCTTTAAGCAAGGATAAAATTATTGAGCACAAAGAAACCCCCTACTAAGGGACTGCAGATAGCAACACTGCAGCTAAGGAGACTTATTCTGGCACAAAGCAGGAATAGCCCCTTGAAGGCTGAGGGAGAAATAGCAGCATGAGTTGGAAGCAAAAAGAAAATTAGGTCCATGTCCCCATGGCAGCTTGTTCCAGGTTAACTTGATGAACTTGCATCCTGAGTTCTAACAAGTGATGTGAAACCTCCCTGGATAACTCAGCAGAGTTCAGTTTCTGTGATAGTGTGATCACCTGAGTTGTAACCTCCTGCTTCACTTGAAACATTATTGGTGTTTCAACACTCATTACTTTCCCATCAACAGCAGTCTACCAAGCTGCATAACCTCGTGGAGGAGCATAACAAAGTCCAGGTTACAGTCTGCAGAAAGAGCGAAGGTGAGTCATCTGTGTCTCATTTTCCTCACCAGCTTAGATAATTAACTCATGTGTTGAAATGCACCTGGAATTGCACAGCCTCCATTGATTACTGCCGAAATGTGAAGGGTGAGCTGCGGGGAGAGTGGGGCAGAGGGAGGTGAGGTGGGCAGGGCAGTGAGAAGTGTGGGTGCAGCCTGTGCATCTACATCATCATCTGTATCTGAGGCATCTGTAGTCACACGAGTGAACCCAGTAATTTGTGTTGAGTCAAGAACAGCTTGGAAAATTTAATTTCACAAACAAGTAACTAGATAACAACTCTGTCCTTCTGAGACCTGCTTCCCTGCTCTATAGGCTGCATTCACAATTCTGTCAAGTAGCTTGTGAGACGTTTTCAAGGTGTCTAGACATATGGCTCCCACAGAGGTATCCATTTTTTTTCCAGTGTCTCAGGTCCTTGACCATAAAATAGGGGTTATAGCCATTTTTTCCTCCTAAAGATGTTGAGATGTGCAATTGTTAGGGTGTTGGAAGATGTAAAAGCCTTGGACAGGTTTTCTTGGTCCAAGACACCCCCTTGGAGAGAGATGTTTAGACAAGGGCCGATACTTGTGCTGTCACTTTTCAGCCAGTACTATTTCAAAGAAGCACTAGCCTTAAATCATGAAGTAGAAGTTTAATGAAGCTGTGTGTGCTTTGAGACTTCTTTATTTTAATTGCCTGGAACTTATGCACAGGTAAAGTTCATTTCTTATATTCTTCTACAGGTTGCAAAGAGCTGGAGTCTTGTTCCTTAGTCCCTGGAGACATGTTTCTTTTAGATGGAAATAAGCTCTCTCTCCCATGTGATGCTGTCCTGATTGATGGAAGCTGCATTGTGGATGAAGGGATGCTCACAGGTGCAGCTTTGGAGTTTGAAATGCTAAGGCCCTGCGCAGGTTCTCTGTCAGGGAAATGTCTCTATCTGTGCTTACAGCAAATTGTTTACTATTTATTAGAACAGTTTGCAGCAGGAGGTGAAAAAACTGTGGCTTGAGTAATTTACAGTTGTCTTGGCCTTTTGAACTCTGACATAGTGTATTGTGCATTTCTTATCCACATTTTAAATAAATAGGATTAATATACAGTTGGGAGTAGAAAGTGAAAATGTTCAAATACACTGAATATATGTATTTTTTTAGGTTTTGCATTCTAATCTTGTAGCAGTTCTGTTCAAGCAGGCAATGTATGAGTACAGGGGTCAGTGTTACACCCAAATATCAAGCCACTACAAAGTATGAACTTGGCTCAGGGGCAAAATTTGACCTGAGCTCCTTGATACAATATGCTCAGAGAAACCATCTGGTATATTGTGAAACTAAAACCAGAATAGCTGTTACCATATATCCACATGTGCCCATACATAAGCAAGCTAATTAGTCAGGCAAACCTGAGCACCTAAAGGTGCTGTCACTTTCTAATGTGCAGAATCTGATAGACTTTTAAATCCCCTTCAAGTGAAGCTGCACTCTGTTGTTCTTAGGGGAAAGCATTCCGGTTACCAAAACCCCCTTGCCCTTCATGGAGAGTCCAATGCCCTGGAAAACCCACAGCATGGAAGACTACCGGAGACACGTTCTCTTCTGCGGGACAGAAGTCATACAGACGAAGCCAGTGGGCAGAGGGCCAGTGAGAGCTGTCGTCCTGCAAACTGGTACTTCCTTTATTGTTCACTAACCAGCAGAGATAGCAGCGGCCCCAGAGCCTGGCAGGAGACCTGGATTCTCTTTGTAGTTCAGGTCCAGCACAGGCCTGCTGTCCCTAAGAAATGCTTGTTGCCACCTGGTGGCTCAGGCTTCTGCCAGGTTACCTGCTTAGAAACAGCACCGTTGTGGTACAAATGCCACTAGGTCATGTTTGCAATTTATGGCACGTCTTCACACAGGATTCAATACAGCTAAAGGTGACCTGGTGAGATCCATCCTCTACCCCAAGCCAATGAACTTCAAACTCTACAGAGATGCTTTCAAGTTCATTGTAGGTCTCTCCGCCATCGGTGTGTTTGGACTCATCTACACCGTGTGTGTGTTTGTGTCCCACAAGGTAAGTACAAGGGATGCCTCTGTGCTCTGCAGGAACCAGCTCTGAGAGTTCCCAGTTGCTCAAGACGTTGGAATATTGTTCACTTTTATAATTTTTTCAGATGCCAGAAATAGCTGGGGGATGTTGGGGGCGAGGGAGTGGGGGGGAATGGGACTGGGATGAAATGATGGACAAAATAAAGCAGAATAAACCTGTCATTCATAGGGGCAGAGTTTGGGGCGCTTTGCTCGAGGGTCAGGCCCCTTGAGAGTGGTGGTAGCAAAGCAGTGAGGCTGTTCCCCTGTTGCTCTTGCTGTTTGCAGAAGCCAGTGGCAGACGTGGTGGCTATGGCCCTCCTCCTCCTCACCGTGGCTGTGCCTCCTGCTATCCCTGCTGCCTTGACAACAGGCACTGTTTATGCCCAAAGGAGGCTGAAGAAAAAGAAAATTTTCTGCATCAGCCCACAGAGGATTAATATCTGTGGGCAGATCAACCTTGTTTGCTTTGACAAAGTAAGGCACTTCTTGGGGCTCTGAAAGATGCTGGGGCTGCCAGGAACATGGGATTTTTATTTTCCACCCCTTTTACCCTGATCTAACCCCAGGGAAAAATCCTCTACAGGTGCCCATGGATCAGGGTCACACTGTGGGAGGGAGGTTTTCCTTATCTTGCCTAGAAGGACCCCTGGGGACGTGCAGGAGGGAGGAGTGGGCAATAGCAGGGTAACTAGATATTTATTTAAATTTAGACGGGCACGCTGACGGAAGATGGACTGGACCTGTGGGGCATCATTCCTTCTGAGGGAGGCCGGTAAGGAAGGATTTCATTTAGCAAGGACTAATTGCCAGTGTGAATATACTGCCCAACTGTCTAGTAAGGAGGGAGGCATTTGTGTAGGATATAGAGGGATGGCAAATAGCATGCAGCAAGAAAAGTCTGGGTGCATTTGGGGAGGGTGTTCCTGCTCAGCTCCTTCCCTCTGAGGAGGGCAGCTGGGTGCTGCTGTGGCCGGAACAGCCATAAAGGTTGCTGCTAATTCAAGACAAACAGTCCGCGGCAACGTGAGTGCTTTTAATTACTCAGAGGGGATTTGGAGAATATGAAGAGAGCTTTTCTATTATGTCATTGACAGCACAATTCACTAAATACTCTTAATCTAGTCAATAAACCTTTCATAATTTAAATGTTAGGATAACGCTCCTTCTGTTGAAATTAAGTGTTGCTGACTTTGGCATCTGTTGAATCTCATCTACCTTCTGTAAATGATGTGAAAAAGCTGAGACCACAGATCAGACCTGCAAGGTTCAGGTGTCCTTAGGGACTCTCTCAAACCCATGGCAAGCTCCATCTAAATTCCAAGCCAAAGACCACTGCAATCCTCAAGAAATAACAGCTACATAAATATTAAACTTGACTGTATCCAGAAATATACTATTTAATTCTTATTACTATAATACAAGACAGACTGCAGCTCTGCAGCACCTGTTATGCTGAACTCAAAACATTAATCTTTTGCAGTAGCCAGGAGAAATCACACCCCCCATATCTATTCCCAGGTTTTCATTAGTGGTTGTTAATATATCAGATACCTCAGCATCACAGAGATAATCATGCCGTAATGAATGAAAGGATGAATTCATTATGAGAGGAGAAAAATCACATTCCAAATACTTCCTCAAAGGACAGAGAGAAAATTACTATCTGAAGCAAATTAATGAGACAAAATTAATAAGTGTCAACCAATAAAATACTCTTCCAGTGGGACCAAACTGCAGGCACAGGTACAATTTCTCCTTGGCCCTCCTCCAGCATATCAGGGAGGTCACACTGAATAGGTGCATATTGAACAGTCTTGGATCCCAGCAAAAGGCAGACAGCTTGCGGCAGTGCCAGAGTGATTTCCACCAAAGTAGCTTTGCAGGTAGTGTCTGCTCACATAAGCAGCAGAAAAAAACTGGATCCATATATCAGAATAAATTCCTGTAATAAAAAAAAAAAAACCCTCTTCAAGATATCAAAATATAAAGCTCTCTTTGTAGACATGTCCAATCTGCACCCAGTTGGGAACCAGTGCTGGTGTCCTGCCAAAACACAAGGAGGAGCTATTGCTGTCTGCATTGATCTCATTAGCCTATTTGCATAATTGCTCTTTCTTAAATTTTCACATTCCTACACATATTATAAAACTAGCTGTCAGCTAAGCTGCAAACTGCTAGGCAATGACAGTAAAGGAATTTAATTCAACTTATAAAATATCCTATTGTATCTTTAATAAGATATAAATGTTTGCTGGTTTTATGTGATGTTTAGCAGTTTCACGGTCTCTCAAGTATTAATTAATTAATAAGCTAATTATGACCAGGCTAAGAACAAGGTATAATTTGCTGGAAACAGAACAGACTTTGATGGCTTAAAGGGACAACAGGCACCAGATTCATTGTTCTTTTTAATAGCACTGTGAGCTGTCACGCTGCTTGCTTCCAGATTCTTTTCACTGTGCCTGTGTTTGGAATGGGGTTGCTAGTGGTGATCAAAGGTAAAAATAAATAAATAAATACATTCTATTTAAATTTCTCCATAACATGCCAACCTAAATGGTAACGGGCTGTGTTGTGGTGTGGCAGACAAAGCTTGTCAGCCGGCGAGTTTCTTAGAGGGGAATGTGTGTGTGAAAAGAGAGGAGTTTGAGAAATAACTTCCCTGATGAAATTATAGAGCCTTCGCCCAACCCAGCCTCACCGGTGCTCAGGCTGTACTGTGAGGCCAAAGAGGCAATAAACCTCAACGCTGTGGCTGTGCACAGAAAGAAACTAGGGTACAAATCTTTGACAGCCTGCCTGACGTAACTCAGTAGGAGACAACAAACTTACACATTTTCATAACCAAGGTGTGAGTGAGGGACAAGCAGTTGGTTTCTGTGGCTATGCAGATGTAAAATCTACAGCTGGAAGTAAAGGTTGGACTCCCTGGAGCTCTCCCACATTGCTCCCAGGGGTGCTGAGAATGGGCTAACGGTGCTTATCACCCTGGCAGGTGCACAGCACCAGCCCAAGAAGATGCACCCTTTCCATACTACAGCTTTGCAAATCTCCTGGGGCACATTGCCAAATTTCTTTGAGATCCCTGCTGCAAGCTGTTTCCTCTCTGACAGCAACTTCTCTGCTCTGCCTAATACCAAACAGCAATTGCCAAGCAGCGCTCCTCTGCCAGCACCTCGGTGTGTTTTGCTGTGTCTCAGTTACTTCACATGGAGTTGAACTTGTGCCAGTTAATTATTAGGTACTTTTTGGCATGAGACCTGTTCATCGGAAGGATAGGTAGTACAGCCTGTTGCTTGCAGTTTTTGGACACAGTTCCACTGAATGCAGCAGAACCTGTATGCACTAGCTGAGGACTTCTGTCTCTGCATCCCTCTTATAAGTGGTCCTGCTAACCTTCTGCTTTTAATCAGGTTTCAGAAAATCCATAAGTACCCATCCAGCACGCCTCTGCCCTGGGGACTTGTGTGTGGAGCCATGGCAACCTGTCATTCACTGGTTCTTCTGGATAAGAAGATTCAGGGAGATCCACTGGACCTGAAAATGTTCGAGGGCACACACTGGGTAACGTGAATTACATCCTCTGTACACATCCAAAGCACAGACACCCCCAAACCAGACCATGGGGATTTACTCACAAGTTGGGCTCAAATTCATGTGTACAGGGGAAAGTCCTTGCAGTCCTGGCCAGAACAGCTGGAATTTGCACTGTTTCTACTAACCACATGGCAGATTTGCAGCACTGTAGCTGCTTTTTCATAGTTGGCAACCATCTTCCTTGGGGCTGCCTACATTTACTCTCTTAATTTGGTTTTGAAACACTGGAGTTGAGGAAGCAAAGGGGGAGCCTGGTTGCTGCTTGCTGGAAGCAGATGTGGTATCAGACTGTGCCACTGGCCATGTGGCACACAGACTGCAAATCAACCAAGGAAATGCACAAGGCAGGTTTTTCTGCACTTTTGCCAACACCTATTATCTCTGATTAGCAAAGGGACATCCCTATGGAGAAAACCAAGACTGGGGCCTCCAGCTGAGTGAACAGAATGTTTCAGAGAGACCTGAGCAGGATGTGAGAAATTGAGCCTCATTTGCGGGGGGGGGGGGGGGGGGGGGGAGGGGGGGGGGGGGGGTGCTGGGGGGGGGG
>JANIJG010020269.1:0-11379 GCA_024611175.1 Megaceryle torquata | reverse complement strand
GGGGAGGGTGGGGGGGGGGGTGGGGTGGCGGGGGGGGGGGGGGGGGGGGGGGGGGGGGGGGGGGGGGGGGGGGGGGGGGGGGGGAAGTTGCTTGAGTGGGTACAGGATGGGAAGGGGGACAAGAAGAAAGTAGCTGCTTTTCTCCCTGTCATGTCCTAGCTTGCAGATGTTCTGGGTCTCTTCATTATCATCTTTTCTCCTTTGACATTTTGCTCAAAAGAGATTAATCAGTAAGTAAAAAAGGCAGCTCTTTCAGCAGCACTGTGGGAAAGCATCAGGCTGGTGCTCACTCCTGTGGAAGAGGAGGCAGCAGCAGAGCCACTCGACAGCAGAAGGGCACTATGAGGGTGAATGAGCTTTGGCAGCACGTAAAGTAACAGAGCTGGAGGCCTAAAAGCATCCTACACCGAAAATTACCACCCTGCTTCTGCACATGACATCAGTGAGAGTCTTTTAAAAGCAGGAGACTGGAAGATAAAACCAGCTAGATAAGGATAATAATTTATCTTTCCCCTCATCATTGATAGGGCATTAAATTTATGCGTAACTTGAGTTTAGAGAAACCACAAACTTTGACACAGGATTTTATTCTTTTCAAAAGTCTTGAGGCCGTGTAGGCTTCTGCTATGGAGAAGGCTGAAGGGAGGCTGTCACTGATGATGGATAAGAAGACCTATTAGATTATAACAAAATACTTCTGCAACTCGATGCCAGTAGTAAGGGGAAAAAACATTGCCATGTGCTACTGCCCCTGTTTGAACAGACAGGTGCAAAGACAAACAAAAAAGAGTGTCAGTAATAACATTTTTCCTTGTACAGGAGATTGAAGACTCTAGCACAGCTTGGGATGGGGCTGGTACTCTTGACACCTGTGTTGTTAGACCGGGGCCAAAGGCCAGCAGTGTAAGTCCAGTTCTTTTTGAGAATGAATATTCTGTGTTTTCAACCTGCAGCGAGTGCAAACTCCTAGCACACTCACTATTAATTTACCTGAGCTAGTGCCTGCAAAATGCCTTTCAGCCACTTGTGGTACTGTATTGCATCTTCCCCCAAAACAGACCCCCTGGAAGTGTAGGACCAGAAAAGCAAATTGTGATTGAAGTGGAGATGCTGCTCCTGAAGCGGCATCTAAAGCACTTCCTGTGTCTAAAAGCCCCTTGTTTCCAACTCTACTATGTGCACTAATAAAAGCTACAGAATTCTGAGTTCTCACCCTGTAAATTTGCTGGCAAAATCAGTTTAAGTGAAAGCTAATGCAGAGAAGTCAGGTAAATGAAATAAATGTCTAAAGCGCGAGTTCATCCGCAGGAAGAGGCAATCTGAGTAAGGACAAGGTGTTACATCAAGAAGTACAGATGTGGGTCCATGAGTCCTGCTGGTGATGCTCATGCAATCCCATGTGCAGCTTTATCAGCCTCACCCCAAAACATGGTGGTGTTTGCTTCACTCTTACTCTTAAAAGGCCCCTTGGGAAGCTCTGTGTTTTGACAGTTGAAAATTATGTTGACCCAGACAGCTTCTTCCCAGTGGAAGGAGTGTGATTTCTGCTAGCACTACCAGGAAGGGAGTGATGTGGCAACAAGGAAATCAGTCTTGTTTCTAGGATTGCTCTGTTCCCATGGTACTGTCACTGTAACTCATCAAATTTCAGTTCCCAGGACTGTAGTTCCAGGAATATTACATTAATATGTGGTTATTAAGAGAAAGGTTGGGACAAAGCCTGGAAAACAAGTTAAAGAAAAACACTGACGTTTCTGGGAAGACAGAATTGTTGAGACTGGTTGCTAAGCTTGTTATCAGCAATCTGATCCTATAGCCAGAAGGCAGCAAAAGTGAAACAGTCTCCTATTAATAATGAATCACCTTAGCAAGATGACTCAAATGAGCTAAAGTTCAGAATGGATTTGCTTTGTGTAATCAATGACTTGGGTAACATCTCACTTGCCTGACGTCTTCCAGACTCCCGTGGAAGGAATGGCAATCCTACATCAATTCCCATTTTCTTCTGGGCTGCAGAGGATGTCTGTTGTTTCACAGAAGATTGGAGAAGAACAGTATGACCTGTACATGAAAGGAGCACCAGAAACAGTCTCCAGCTTTTGCAGACAAGATACTGGTATAGAATTGGGAAAGGGCAGCTTCACAGTGTTTATTTGGACTTAATCCAAGCCAGAGTTGATGCTGGGGCTGAGATCCTAAAAGGATTTCCACTGGCCACACTGTAACTGCGTGTGTAACTTCCCACAAACAAGCCTTGGACTTGCTAAATGTTATTAATGATACAAACAAGTTTTCATTGTTTGTTTTTGTAAGTTTATAAGTTAGATGCCCCAGCCCAACAGTCAGTGAGAGGCACAGCCTGAGGTTCAGTTGCTGTACAACTCTTAGCTGACTTGCACCAGCTGAAGATACAGTGCATAAATAATGTTGATACCTTAAAATACCCAGAGCAGATGTAGGATCGTGGTAATTGCATGTGTGACAGCAAATCTGTTGTGCTGTCCAAGTTCTTAAATTTCCTCCTAATTTATTACCCAGTAAATTCAGCATCGAGTTACTGACCCAGCTTGCAAAGGCTTTAAATCTCAGCAATGGCAAACTTGCTGTGGACGTGTAAATTACTATTATTAAGGATAATTGCTATTAACGCTTTAGCCAAGACTTCTGTCCTCTCTCCTCAAGTAAACATAGGCTTTTCTTTTTTGTATGTGAACAATATTATAGGCTTGTATTCATATTTGTCTGCTAACTTGAAACTCAGGTTCCATTCACTGAGTACTTCAAAAGGATGCCAAGGAAGCACAGTACCAATGGTCTGTGGTTTGTTATTTCAGATGGCACTGACCTGAAAACAGGTGAAAACAGTTTTGAGGGACAATGGAAAGATTTAGTTTAGAACCACCTAAGACCTAATGATGTAAACCTCCAAACAAGTCAACATCAGCAAGAAAAAGATCTTCAAAATTGCGTTCCGCTTTCTCAGGTTTCTAAATAGCATCTCTCATCCTGTTTTGATTGTTTCTATATTGATTACAGCTTAATGAATAATTAGGTACCTCTCTCACTATGAAGCTGTGATTGCAGTATGTAGTGTGTACAAAATACTGTGAAGTTAAAAGGAACTCTTTGCTTTTAGAGTCATGGAATGATCACAAAATTGAAGTTTTAGGATTTGGGAGAATTCTTTCATTAAGACATAAACATAAAAGCAATTTTGTCAGTCACTCAGCATGTATGCAGTAAAGCTTAGGGCAGAATTATGAAGTCAGTTATTTGTCTGTCCAGTAATTCATCTTATCTATCTGCATCCTAACATGCATTCAAAAATTAGATCACTTATTTGAACAGTCAGCTACACAACCTTGGTACCAAGCAGTTGACTTCTCTGAGAAGCCACAGTGCTGTAACTAAGGCTTGTAAGCAGTTAAAAGGACAAGCATTTTAACCTAGAAAGACAATCAGCAAGGGTGGAATATTCTAACCACAGAACTTTTTTTCCTATAAACAGTTCCAGATAATTTCTTAAAGGAGCTTAAGACATACACAAGCCAAGGCTTCAGAGTCATTGCACTGGCTCATAAAGTGCTAAACCTAGGAGAGGATGTAGACTTGAGCAACCTAGAGAGGTAAGGTGTGCTGATGTGCCCCTAGTATTGCTGTGGGGTTGCTTTCTTATCTGCTTTTATGACCTGCTCTGACCCAAACTTTTCCCTCCTCTCCAGCCAAAGGAAGCCTGTTGGTTATATGGTACAACTGTACCACATAACACCTTCCACTCAGCAGATGCTGCTTACACTCTTAATTGCTTGCTTTCCTCCTGCTCTTGCAAGGCTCACTGGGCTGAACTTCAGAATCTGTTATCAAAGAGTAATGAAAGCTGGTTATTGTGCTTCTACATGGCAATGGATTGGGACTGCAATACAAATTCTGTAAGCCATAATCTGCGAGTTCCAGTCAGCCAGCTCCTGGAAATCCCCAACGCTCTCTCTCTACACACATCTCTGCTGCATTGCTCCTTCCCAGAGACAGCAGCTAGGCTGAAGCTGCAGAAATGTTGCTGCTTGCTGATCAGTCCTTGTCTTAAATTTGTAGCAGTCAAGTTTGCCTGTGAAGCAGGTGTGTTTCCCACCAAACATGGCTTTCCCAGTGAGCAAAAATTGCAGTCTCGCTCCTGGGCTGGCTGTAGGAAACAGCACGTGTGTTTCTGTCCTTGCTCCAAGAGAGGAGGCAGAGTCCGGGCTGGCATTCCTGGGCCTCCTGGTGATGGAGAACCGCCTGAAGCAGGAGACGAAGCCTGTGCTACAAGAGCTGGCTGCTGCTCGCATCAGGAGTGTCATGGTCACAGGTAAATCCCACAGGCTCCTTCTGTGGGCAAGCTGGCTGCTACAGGGTATAGAGGATAGAGACCGACTCCTCCAGCATCCTCCATTGCATGTCCATGGCCTCCACCTGGGCTGCCACTGTGCCATGGCAGATGTGAGGAGCTTGCCTCACCACTATGCTTGCAGGTGACAACCTTCAGACAGCTGTCACAGTGGCCAGGAACGCGGGTATGATTCATATGGGCAGCAAAGTCATCCTTGTCGAAGCGAATGATCCGGAGGGCTCCAATCCAGCTTCCATTGCTTGGCGACTGGCAGAAGACAGCAAAGCAAATGCAGCTGCTCCTGGTGTAAGCATAGCCAGGAATGGTTGCTTCTGAGTGCCAGGAGAAATTAGTGAAGCTTTTAATGTCTAATAACTGGTTCCTTGCTGGGGATTTGGAAGTAGCTCTGGGGAATAGAAGAAGCCTGGGAGTTTGTATCTACCCCAGGGTATATGGAGGTGTGGTATGGACCATGCACCTGTTAGGAAGAAGTAATTAATCAATCCAGTGATTCTTTGCTCAGGACAACATGTGAAATAGCTACACAAACAACTGGCAAGGCTTTGCAGATGCAGTGGCCACTTCAATCACACTTGAAGCGTGCAGAATTAATGCAATTATACATACTGGTCTGTGTGACTATTTGCTGGGCCAAACTTCAGCATCTGAACTAGCATCCTGTAGCTAACAGGGATTAGTTACACGTGGAAACACAGCTAGAAAATCGAGTACTGCCAGGTGTAAAGTTTTACAAAATTATGCTGCTATGGGCTGTGTCCCTGGTTGCCTGGTGGGGAGCTGCTGAGGTGGAAGTGAAATGGCATGTTATGGCCACAGTCTGAGAATAAATGCTGTCTTATTTCTAGGAGGTATGTGTTAATACCGAGGCAAAGATCACCTTGGAAGAAGAAACCTGCAACTACCATTTTGCAATGAATGGAAAGTCTTATCAGGTTATTCTAAAGCACTTCTACGGCCTGCTGCCAAAAGTAAGTTTAGAGGAAACAAAGCACTTACCCCTGCTGATTTGTTAAGTGACGATGGTGTTCTGGTTGGAGAAAGGTGCTTTTCTGTCAGTTGCTCTAATGTTGTCACTTCACATTTTGACAACTCCAGACAGCCTCCCAGCATGCCTCAGGTTTAACCCAAACAGCTTGCTTTCAGCATCTTCTAAGACCTCTGATGACAAGGGTAGAAGTGGTGCTGTGAGCAGATGCACAGTGGAGTTACTCCGTGGTTACCTTCTCAATTTCATTTTAATTAAAAACATCAATCCCATTCCCATGTGCCACTACCATAGCTGGCAATGGCCTTTGCTCAGAAAGGGCACTGGCAACATGAAATACCCATGTCGAGCAGTAGAAATATTCAATTCCTGTCACCCAGTCCATAAAATAGCTGGTGCTGAGACAGATTTTGGGATTTTATACTCTCTGGACAGATTTTCAGGTAGAAGAAACCTCAGACTGAGCAGTGTTATTGCTGCTGTCATCAGCCATCTGTTCTGCACTTGAGAAATGCTTATACCGTTTTTCTGCTCTGAAGACTGCTGCAGAGCATGTGGTGATTTCTGGCCTCCCAGCAGCTCCTACAGAACAGGCAAGGTGGAAAACAGAGCAGGATAAATCTGATGTTAGAGGAACCTCAAATACTAAGGGAGGCAAAACCATGTTAGGGTTTGTGAGATGGGATTAGAGGGGTTTTATGAAAGTGTCAGACACGCATCAGGGTGACCTGATCCTGCCTTGGTGGAAGCAATGGAGGCACAAATGCCTGCCCAAGGCAGCCCATTACTCTTTCTTGCAGATACTGGTGAATGCAACTGTCTTTGCTAGGATGTCTCCTGGCCAGAAGTCCAGCCTTGTTGAAGAGTTTCAGAAACTCAAGTAAGGTTCTCTTTCATTTTCTTCTTGAACCAAACCAATAACAAGTTTCCTTTAAAGAGTAACTGTACCATCTAGTGCTGCCACAGGACCATCTTCCTAACTTTCTTTTCCTCTGCATGCAACCCCCATTCACACCCTTTGTGGTTGCCTTCCTTCCAGTTCCCTTATGGGGATCCTCTGCATCAGGAGTACCTGCACCCCTCGCCCAGACATAGCCACTGCTTCTCGCTGGTGCAGTACAGAAGGCAGCATTAAATGAGGCTGATGTAAAAACACAGAGGCAGACCCTGCAGATACAAATAACCCCCATCAACTCCCACACGGCTGATGGTGCTTTCCTGGCTGCAGCTTTAGCAAAGCTGAAAATAACCTAATGTAGTTGGGAGTTTGACCTCAAATATGCTCCTTCAGGTCCCCCAAAGGAATGTTTCCTTCCCCAAACAGGACTCATGCTAACTAAGGGTATCGCTTGCTAAGCATAAACAAGACACAATTCCTTTCTGAAAAACGAAGTTAATTCATAGAATCATTAAATAGTTTGGGTTGGAAGGGACCTTAAAGATCATTCCAACCCCCTGCCACAGGCAGGGACACCTCCCCCTAGACCAGTTTGCTCAAAGCTCCATCCAACCTGCCCTTGAACACTTCCAGGGAGAGGGCATCTATAACCTCCCTGAGCAACCCGTTCCATTGTCTCATCACCCTCATTCTTCTTCCTAATTTCTAATCTGAATCTACCTTCTTCCTGTTTGAAGCCATTACCCCTCGTCCTATCACTACAAGCCCTTGTATAAAGTCCCTCCTAATTACTGGTTATGAGGTGCTTTCTCTGGGGATGAAGTTCCTGACCTTCACAGAGGGACCTCACGTGTGGTGGTTTGGAAGCTGCTGTATTATTTCAGCAGTTCCTGTGGCTTTGTGTCTACAAAGATAGTTGAGGAGAAAATGTCAGTTAAAGCCAAGATGCAGCCACAGGAGCTGCTGCAAACATGTGCATCCTGCTCCCTTTCCATGGCTTCTGGTACCAAGGGTAAATCATTGTCTAGAATAAAGTGGCCATGTTCCTTTTCCCATTACAGCCTCATACAAAACTTAAGCCTAATTTTGCCCAGTGAACTCTGGCCCATCCTCTCCCCATATACAACTTGCCCTCTGGAAACAGCTACTGCCTTCTCCAGGGCCAACACGACTCCCTGCTCTGAAGTACCTGCAAGTCCTAAGCCAGCGGGTGCTCCACTGCAGGATGAGCTCCATGCAAAGCTTATGTGTTTTCCCTCTTTTTCCTCCATCAGTTACTACGTGGGTATGTGTGGTGATGGAGCCAATGACTGCGGGGTACGTAGGAGCTCATCTCCTGTTCGTGTTAATTTTCCTCTCTTTCAACCTAAGAAGTGCTGTGATGAGAGGCTGACCACTTTTCACCAGCATTTCCCATCTTAGCCCATAGGAAAGTTTTACAGTGTGTCAGTGTAAAATACTGTCTGCATCCATTGTTTGATACTAACATACACAATAAAAGAGGATTGCTGTTTTGGGCTTGAATGCCCACAGAAATAGTGGCAAGAGACTTTTTCTTATACATTTCTTACACAACTGTAAATTTGAGAGTCTTAGCTATAATTATTCTATTGCTTATTACATTGTCACCTATTGTATATTATATGTAGTAAAATATAGGCAATATAATATTAATACCATGTTAATGTAATAATTATGCTATAATAATATAATTTTATAATAATGCATTAGCTTGCTTTGTAAAGTTTGTCCACAGCCTATACCTGAGCACTCAGCCAGAGGTGACAAGACCAGGGAGCTCATAAGAGAGCAATAAAAGAAATATGAGTGGGAGATTGAAAGGAATAGAAAGAGGATAAAATGGTAATTTAAATAGTTTAGGAGACTGTTTAATGGGAGAGGTGTGCACAAACTCCAGTGTGGGAAACAGCATACAGGGTAGTTCAAAGGATTTTAAATAGGTATAATGAGATTAAATGAACAAAAGCAATATTTAAGCTCCAGGGAAGATATGTGGAAAATGAGATCAGCCGGGCCACAGAATAGAGGAAGATCAATTACAAAGGACACTTGAAGCAAAACTTGTAAAGCACCAGTAAACATGCTGCGGGGGATGGAAGGGATGGCTAGGTGTCTTTCCATGTTCTGACTCCCATGGCTTTCAGGCTTTGAAAATGGCCCATGCAGGGATATCGCTGTCAGAGCAGGAGGCGTCCGTGGCCTCACCTTTCACATCCCAAATCCCCAACATCCAGTGTGTGCCGGAGTTGATCAGGTGAGTTTGCTGGGTGCTGCCCTGGTGCAGTTGTGGGGTGCTGCTGCCTGCACTGAGCTCAGTGTGCGGGGTCACGAGTGGCATTGCACAGCTCAAAGCTGCTGACAAACCAAACTGAATTCCTCAGTAACTATATAAGATACAGCAGAAGGGCTTTTGAACTGGTTTTAACCCTCAGATGCCAGTGCTGGGAGGCTTTTTGTGGTTTGGGGAGAGCATTGCCCATGGTGGCTGATGTTTTTGGAACAGGTACAGCAGTATAGTCACATGAAAAGGCGACTATAACAATGACTACAGAAAGATTTGCTTGTCATTGCTTTAAAAACCATACATCCATATGCTGCACACAGTCACGGAGCAGCCAGTAATGATGCTATTTAACCAAACATATGTGAAGACAATTACCTGTTTGTGTAGCAAAGTGCTTGATTCCCAGAACTGTTGAGCAAATTAGTAATGAAAAAGCAACAGCAGTTTAATCCAGGTATTAAAATTGTAGCTACAGAATAAAACCAAAGAAACAAAACATTGCAGATGAAGGGTAGTTAAGTGGATCTGCAGTATCTTAAGGACAAAATATTTGTCTGTGGAACTTGAAATGTTTTCTATTCTTCTTAGAGGTCCTAAACACAGATCCTAAAAGCAGAAACCACCTGTAGCACTAAAACCACAGCTGTAAGTGGGGCTTTTAGCTTTGTTTTGTGTTTTGAGCAGGGAAGGTCGAGCTGCTTTGGTTGCTTCCTTTGGTGTGGTTAAATACCTGACCCTTTACGGCCTGATTCAATTTGTTGGTACCGCTTTGTTGTTTTGGGTAAGTGACTCAGCTTGAAAAAGCAGTGAGTGTCTCAGGCAGACAAAGGAGGGGAGTTAAGGAAGATTTACCATTGTGTATCACCAGTATGTGATGATTTGTCTAAAATTTTAATACGTGAAAAGAAAAACAGTGAAGAAAATTAATGTATGGATTTACTCGGGGATACCTCTCTTGCTGCAGTTCATGCACATCTTCTGTGCACAGTCCCATGAGGGCGAAGGGCAGAAAGCAAAGTGAGCTACTGAGAATCTGCAAGGCATGGTCCAGCCTTGGTGGCAAAAGGGACTTCTGGTGGGTCTCCACATGGGGACAGCTTCCCCAGATACTAGATTAGGTGCACCAACTTTGTCCATGTCCCCACTACCCAAAGACATTTCAAACCTGGCACAAAGTGAAACTCCGGTTGTCATTGCTGTTACTGTGGGCATGACCTGATCTAAGTGGTCCAAGGGGCATTACTATCTGCTGGAATAAGGGTGGAAAACATGAAAATATCACAGTCAAATGTTGGATCTCCCACAAGTGCTACGAATTAGCCAGGATTTCAGTGGGATTTGGCTGACAGCTGGCAAGCTGGGTTTGCTAGTCCACAGAGGATTGCATCAGGGCTGTGAGGCTACTGTTAATGACACATGATTGCTCTGAAAGAGCATCAGATGCTACAGTTTGTACTGTCAAAGTTGTCACCAGTTCTCAGGTAGTGCTGCCTTTGTTTTTGTTCCAGCAACTGCAAATCTTTGGGAATTACCAGTATTTGATACAAGATGTCATCATTACCCTTCTGGTTTGCCTAACAAGTAAGCAGCTCGGGGAAGCCATGGAGTGTGGGATTTGGCTCAAAGTCCTTTGCAGAGAGAGCTGCAGAACTCTGTATGTACCATTAAGATTTGGATATGAGACTTGACTGAAAGGAGAGCAGTCTGGTGACGCTAGTGAGGCTCAGTTAACTTCAGCTCCTGGCTCTCCCATGTGTTCCTGGCATGAGACCCATTATGGGTCTTAGACTTGCATGGAGATTCCCATGGATGAGATGTTATTCCCCATCTTCTCTGTGTGTTTTCATGAGGGGCAAATTCAGAGAAGGTTTAGGTGGAAAACAGTGGAGATCAAAGCTATTTCTTGCCTGCTTATTAGGGCCAGGCTTTGCAGCTTTCGCCTGTGATGAGCAGATGGGGGGTTTGTATGTGACTCTGCTTGCCCAGCAAATGCAGAGGGATGCTGGTGGGATGGGCTGCCAGGGACTGCAAATGCCTCTGGTTTCTCTCCAGTGAGCTTGACTGAAGCATATCCAAAGCTGGCACCTTATCGACCTCCTGGCCAGCTCATCTCACCTCCGTTGCTGCTCTCCATCAGCCTCAATGTGTGCTTTACTATAATCATGCAAACTTGTGGCTTCCTTCTGGTGAAGCAGCAGTCCTGGTATGTAGCACTGGCCAGACAGAGGTAAGTCCCTCTTTTTGTCTCTGATCTCCAGCTTGCCAGTTATGTTGCTGCAGCGTTCTGGGGACACTCCAGCCTCACCATGGCCTGCAGCTGGGCACACTGCAGGACAGGAATGGGACAATTTCCCCCTCGCACCCCCAATCACATGTATACTCACAAAATTCAGTTGCTGTAGATGCCACACTGAAATCTAAAGGGCCAGCCCCTGGGCTAACAGCCTCCTCTGAAGGAGGCAGGGTGCTGCCCATCTGGAAATGAGAGAGCAGTGGTCATGGCCGTGCCCTGGAGCTGCGCCGTGCTGCCACTGGCACCCATCCCTGGCGCGCCAGGGCGGCTGCGGGGTCAACTGGCCTCCCTCCACCCTCTCTGCCGCGCTCCTGGGGTCTGGCAGCACCGCTCCTCCGGGAAATAAACAGTCCCCGTGCCAGGTTTATCTGGAATCCAACTCGGCTTAAAGACCGATGTGGAGGTCGGAAGCCAGCTTGTTGCATGTCTGTGAAAGGTACAAAGTTTCTCTCCGTATTGCAGAGCCAAATTCTATGATGTATTATATACATATATTATACAATTATACTAT
>JANIJG010020268.1:0-72105 GCA_024611175.1 Megaceryle torquata | reverse complement strand
CCTGCCTCCCCGAATCGCAAAAAATGCCACCGGCACAAGCACCTCCCGCCTCCCGCTCCGCGCTGCGGCCCACCCAGACACAGGCCACCCCCCGCAGCACTGCCCCAGCAGCGCGACCCGAGGCCGGGACGTGCAACCACCGACCTAGCGGCCGCCCTGGGCATCGCCCCCGCGCCCCAAGGAGGGGCCGGGGCCGCCCCGCGCGGGGACAAAAAGCCTACAGCACCCGGTATTCCCAGGCGGTCTCCCATCCAAGTACTAACCGGGCCCGACCCTGCTTAGCTTCCGAGATCAGACGAGATCGGGCGTTCTCAGGGTGGTATGGCCGTAGGCACCCCACAGCCCCGCCGCGGCCGGCTCGGGCCTCGTGTGCACGCTCCGGCGCACCCCACACACCACACTGCCCGCTCGGGAGGGGCAGACGCAAGCGCGCACGACGCCGCAAACAGCAAAGCGCGCCTCGCGCCGCACCGCCGGGGCCGCGCGCAACACCTACAGGCCTCGCGGGAAAACGCGCGCCCACCCGCCGCACCACCGACGTGTGCACCTCCTGGCCGCCACAGGGGGGCGACGCGCAGCCCCGGCACGCGCTCCACCCCACCACTCCCTCCCACTTGAACGCACGGTCGGAAGTTCCTTGTCAAATAGTTCCCGGCTCAACAACAAGCGACTACTGACGGAAGTACCACCCAGCTCTCATTCTACGCTACGCCCCTATCAGCACATGTAGGGTAGACACAAGAAACTCCCATAGAAAATGTAGCTCTTATAGCAATGTATAGGCCTTTTGTCCGGTGTTGGGGGATATCGGCTAATTTTGGTCAAGTCTCACCCCACCACCACAACCTCTTGCAAGTCCTTCGCATGCCTGTACTTTGGGTATCATCTGTGCAGCATCACTTTTCTAGCATATAACTTTTTGGAGTCTCTCACGGATCAATTCTTGGTCCAGTCCTGTTTAACATCTTTATCAATGACCTTGATGACAGGATAGAGTGCCTTCTGAGGAAGTTTGCTGATGACATGAAACTGGGACAATTGGCTGATTCTCCTGGAGGCTGTGCCACCATTCACTAAGATTTGGATAGACTGGATGGATGGGCACTGAGGATCCTAATGAGATTTAACAAGAACATATGCAGAGTCCTTCACCTGGGAAGGAACAATAAATGCACCAGTACTGGTTAGGAGGGGATGTGCTAAAGAGTATGTCTGTGGATTAGGACCTTGGGAGTCCTAACAGGTAAGTTATCCATGGGACAGCAGTGTGCCCTTGTGGCCATGAGGCCAATTGTATTAAGAGTGTTTCCAGCAGATCAAGGGAGGTTCTTCTTCCTCTCTATTCTGCCCTAGAGAGACCTCACCTGGAGTTTTGCTTCCAGATCTGGGTTCTCCAGTTCAAGAGGGACAGACATCCACTTGGGAGAGTCCAACAGAGGGCTATGAGGTTGATTAGGGGCTGGAACACCTCCCTTACAAAGAAAGGCTGAGACACCTGGGACTTTAGTCTGAATAGGAGAAGACTGTGAGTGGATCTAATCAATATCTGTAAATACATAAGCACTGAACTTCGAGCAGGCCATGACAACCTCTTTTCACCTGTTCGTTGCGATAGGATGAGATGTAATTGATTCAAACTAGAGTACAGGAAGCTCCACCTCAGCATAAAGAACTTCTTTGCTGTAAGAGTCATAGAGCATTGGAATAGACTCCCAGAGAGGTTGTGGTGTCTCCACTTCTGGAGACTTTCAAGACCTCTCTAGATGCCTTTCTACATGATCTGCTCTAGTTTTGTCCTTCTCCAGCAGGGGGCTTGGACTCAATGATCTTTGGAGGTCTCTTCCAACCCCTAATATTCTGTGAATAACACCCTCCCACCCTACACTTCAGTGCCACTGACCACTTGAAAAGGGTGACGTAGTTTACTGATGCATATCTATCCCAACACCATGACTCACAGCACCACCACATGTATTCCCACACAGAGCTGCTCCCATGCCCCGCTAGCAGCTCATACAGCATCTCTTCAACACAGACTATGGCCCTACCAAGCTCTGCAATGGTAAGCCAGGAAACCCTGACACACACCTGTCCCACAATAACTACCCAAAGTATCACCCACACCTACCTTTTCCACGGATGTTCCCATTCCCTGCCAACAGTCCTCTCTTGGCAACAGTACCCCACTCCAGTGTAATATTCAGGTTAATCGACCAAGAGAGAGGAACACTGGGAAATACGACTTGCACCTGCCCCCCACAGGTGACCCACATCAGCACTCTCAGCTACTCTGACCTACCCCTTAGCTGCCCCCCTGCAGCCCTTTTGCAGAATCACTACCACACTCCCATCCTGCACTACAAGCCTGCTGAGATGTGAGGTGGAGCACTGGGCAATACTGATGCACACCTACCCCACCACTACGACCCATGGCAGCACACATATGTATGCCTCCACACAGCTACCCATCTGCAAAATGTGCTATACATGCTCTATATCTGAAACTTGGGGAGCGTGGTGGCACAACACATGCTATCCCATTTCTAGCACCTTTACTCAACTTTGAACCCTGTAGGTTACCCCAGGTGGGCACATCATCACCATCCCGTAGAACAGGTCACTATGCTCATCTTGGTTCTTTGAGCCATCTCTCTTTACTGTTTCCTGTTTGCAGGTGACTGTTGCATTCCTCATCTTATTTCCCACCCTCGCATACTCCTTACACTTATCTCCAGCAGATGGCAACCTAGCTGTGCTGTTGCTGGTTTTCACCCTGGTTCTTCACAGGTCTCTGTGCACCCTGCAGCTGGACAAGTGCCTCTGGGCTCATGAGTGTACAGGGTGGCCAGCTGACTAGCAGCAGCTCCTTGCTCTGCTTTCCATGCCCATCAGGTGAAAGGAGCCTCTCTTCACCATGAAGGTGGCACAATCTGAGGGCAAAGCAGTGGGGGCACAGCACATGCCATTCTTTCGACTCAGCTGCTGTGTTTTCAGGCAGTCCTGGTGTGGTACACCTGCAGTGGCCTTACCATGACATGTGCTCTGCTGGGTCTGCAGCCATCCTGACTCTCACTGGGGCAGTGTCAAGCTTCCCAGGCAGCAGGTCACGGGCAGAGTTGCTGCAAAAGGCCTCATCAGTCTGAGGAGCTTGGGTGGGAACGAATTTGCCCAAGAGGGTCATCTGTAGGTCACCACATCTAGGCAGGGTCAAGGGAGCTGCTTACCATCTGCCTGGAGGAGTGAAACAGCCACGTATCAGCTGCTGGGACAGGTTCTCTGTGACGCACAGGCATGGGGAGACATAAGCAGGCAGTGTGTTCGCACTGGTGCTTTCCTCTCCCCCTCCTCCCCGGTGGGTAAATCCCATCAGTAGCCACCCTAAATCGCCCTCTGCCAGCTCTAATCCCATCTCGGGGGACGCCATCAGCCTCCCATCAGCGGGGCCGGAGACAGAGGATCCCGGGAGAGACATCCCTGTTCCCTGCAGAGCCTGGGGGATAGCAGGGGTGGCACTGGGACCTTGGCCCGAGGAGTAGAGTAGTGGGGAGCGGCCGCCTGTCTTCCATGCTCTCAGAAGGAGGGGGAGCCCAGAGCTGAGCTGAGCTTTGTCCTGGGTTAATTTTAGCCCAAGGAGATAAGAGGGGAGGTGCATGTCGGAGCTTAAGGGGTCCCTCTGTTCCTGGCCGGGGCAAACCTGGCCTCCGCCGTCCCTGCAGTCCTGGGGTGGGCTGTGGGGCGCCTGGAGAGCGGCGGGGCCCAGATACGCTGGTCGGTCGGACCCGGGGCTCGTCTCACGCCACAGAGCCGGGGGGTGCGGGCAGTGGCGACATGGTTCCTGTGCCCCAGGGCCAGAGGTGGGGGGCCCTGCAGGGCACCCTGTCTTGGGGGAGGGGTGACCATGAGGTTGTACCTGAGTGTGGGGGCTCCCTATATGGTACTTATGTGGGTGTACTTGAGGGGAGGTGGTAATTCTAGGGAAAAATGCACGCGTGAGAGTGTCAAGCCGTGGGGTGTTACCCAACTGCAGATGCACGCGCTGGTACCCGCGGAGGCAGCCCACATTTTCTCCCCTTCCCGCCGCGCCTCCTTAAGCGCCCGCCTCGCCCGGGCCTCGTCCCGCCCCGTCCCGCCCCGCTCCCTCCAAGTGAGGGAATAAAGTTGCGGACCGGGGCGGGCGGGCCCAGTGCGAGCGGAGCCGGAGCGCAGCAGCAGCACCGGCGGTGGCAGGGCAGAGCCGGGCTATGGCCTCGGAGGAGCTAGCGCAAAAGCTGCAGCGGCGGCTGCAGCTGGAGGAGAGCGGGGCGGCGGTGGTGGAGGAGGACGAGACGGTGGCGGCCAAGGACGAGGCGATGGCCGAGGCGGAGCGGGGCTGTTTGACGGCGCGGGCGGGCGCGGAGCTGAGTGCCAAGCTGTGCCGGCGGCAGGACATCAATGAAGGGGCGGCGCAGCCCCGCCGGGCCGCCGTCTTCAACCCTTACACCGAGTTCAAGGAGTTTAGCCGCCGGCAGATCAAGGATATGGAGCGCATGTTTCGTCTGTGAGTGGAGTGGAGTGGGGGCGGGGAGGGACGGTGGTTTTTTTTCTGCCCAGCCCGTGGGCTCTGACTTAACCCCGTACAGTCTTTGGGCGCTTTTCCCTGGGGGAACTTGTGGAGAGAGGCTGCCTGCGCTTGGCAGCATGTCTGCATTGCTCCGGGGTTTTGTGGTCGGGCTGGAAGAAGCTGCAGTGGGTTCCCAGCGCTGTCTAATCACCCCATTGTCCTTACACTTAAAGGCAGAGTCATATTTGGGGCTGGAGTTCAGACTTGTGCGTAGCTCAGTTTGCGGCTGTCTTTACTCCGCTTGAGTTTGGGATTGGTGGCCCGTGGTAGTGACACCCATGGGCTATGGTTTTGGGAGCTGCTCTGGGTGGGATGGAGACTAGGTGAGCAGAGGTGCTGCTGCCTCACACCCCGGGGCACCTGGCTGGTCAGTGTCCAGGGCCTTGCAGCAGTGCTGGACATCTGCTTCCAGAATCCGTGACACCGATCGTCCCTGGTAGCTTTGCTGGCTCGGACGGGCAGTGCTGTAACTTCATCCATGGTTTTATTTCCTAGGCTTGGTGCTGTCTCCCATACACCTCAATGAAGCCTGAGTACTTCTTCTTGCTTCCCACTTCCTATGTGCTGACAGGAAGGTTTTTATTAAAGTCGAGCTACTGATGGTAATGTGGAGAGCTGTTTCTGTAAGCAGAAAGGCTTAGCCCTTCCTTGGGCCATGATCCAAACCTTGTCTCTCCCCTGCAAGCCCTGTCCTGGCTTCTGCAGTTGGGCTGTGTCTGGGTAGTTTTGGTTACCTGTGCTCAAGGTTTCTTCTGGCACCACAAAACCCTGTGCTCTTGGGGACTAATGGCCTTCCATCCCCAAGGAGAGGTGTCAGGTAGCAGCTGTGTGTCCCAGCCGGCCGCAGGCAGAGCTGCCTGACAGGGGGTGAGCTGCTGCCAGCCACGAGGATGCAGGGCCACAGAGCCCTGTGGGCTGTCGCAGCAAGGTACAAAGACCTACTTCAGCATATGGAGGTGACCTCAGCAGGATCTGTAAGTTGCTAGGTTCTTGTCCTCTTACCTGAAAGTTGCCTTGGGCACCCTGGAGGCTGGGGTCATTGTGAGGAGACAAAGAGTCTCGTTGAATGCCCCATCTCCTGACCGCTGCTGGGTGTTACTGGCCCTCCCTCCCCCTCGGCCAGGGCTGTTGCTGTGGGAGGCCAAGCGATGGGCTTTTGTGAGCTAACCGGAGCCCTTTGTTGCATGGGCAGCGTCGGGTTGGTAGCTGGGCCTGGGAAGGGAGGTGGTCCTGGCGAGACTTCATCTTCACTCACTCCTGTGCCTCTATTGATGATGGTTAAAGGGTACCCCACTCTGTGGAGGGCTGAGATGTGCTGCAAGGGCAGGAGAACAAATCATGCTGGCAGCTGCAGCACCCAAAAGCTGTGGATGTGAGCTTGCAGTGGACAGTGGCCCTGCTTCTTTAGGGATAAGGAAAGGAACAGTGGTGGTTTGGGAAATAAAAAGTGGAAGAGCTGAATTGCAGCTGAATTTTTCAACAATGAGCTCATTAAACACTGGCGTTGTATGCGGGAAACCTAGGCTTTGCACTTGAATGCTAATCAGCTGGTCAATGTAGCTGGAAACATTGTGTGCCCTGTGAGGACTATCACAGGCGAGCGCTGGCCAGCCACGCCAAAAGGGCTGCATGTTCCCCTGCATTCCCGGGACAGTGAAATGGAAAACCCTGTCCTGGTTTTCACTCTAGTTACAGGCACCTGGTATTTGCAGTGGCAGGGGATCTGGTCTTTACTCCATCTGCTGCTAGTGACCCGTTTCAAGTATTGGCCAATACCACGTGCTCCTTGAAGAGAGGAAATGTTACCCTTAATTCCTGTCAGTCAGAGCTTGAGTTAATGTGATTAAGCCTTTTATTCTCTGTATGGCTTATTGGTACTGGCCACCACAACCCGGTGTCTTTCTTACTAATGGTAAGAAATAAGTCTTTGACAGACAGGTATGTATCTGCTCATGCCACAGGATGCTAGGTTTCCGCTCTGAGGATTCCTATCAAAAGTGTTTCTTACCACTTTAGTGGGACTTGTAAATCTGTAATTCAGACTAAACTTGAGCCTGTGGGACCTGGCTGCAGTGTGGGCTGGGTCAGGTCACTACAGTGGGCAAGAGGGAGTTGCTGGTGATAGCAGCTGCTCTGGCATCTGTCAAGGTGTCCCATGGTATGGGTGGTGGCTGTGACCACCTTTCGACAGGTGGTAGCAAAAGGCTTGTGTGAACATGGGTGTTTGCTGCTGGCTTCACCAGGAGCATCCTTCCAAAGCAGAAACAATGCTCCTTGCTTCTGCTGGCATGGTTGGGCTGACTTCCTCCCCCCGCCCCTTTCTCCAAGCCTCCTGTTGTCCCCATTCCCCTGGAGATGGGGTGCAGGTATCTGCTGTGGCTGTGCAGGAGTATGTGGGGGCTGCTGGGTGCAGGCAGCTCTTGGGGTGGGTACTTTTTTCCTTTTTTTGGAAGAAGGACCATGAATTCTGCAGCTCTGGCTAATTATAATGTGACCTAATTAGTTGCCTCTTCTGACGGTGTGTGAGGACTGTGGTAACCATGATAACCTCCCTTTCCCAAGTCTTGTGAGTGAACTTGGTAGCTCTGGAGTCTCAGAGCTCATCTTGGTGCCGCCTTATCTGGGGAAATGGAAGAGGGATGTATGGAAGCCAGGCTATGAAGCTGTACCTGGCAGGAGTGACCTTTCTGAGGGATGTACGGGCAAGGAAAACAGCCACTGGCTTCATCTGTGGAGTGGAGAAATTCCAGCCTTGCTGTTGCTTTTGTATTTAGGGAATTTCATGTGTTGCCCACGTGTTTCATGAGTGCCTTGCGCATGAGGGTGGGAGAGAGGCTGTGATGCCCCCTTGCCCTCCTGGAGTCACTTGGGAGCCCCTCACTGGGTGCCCCTGTACCAAGGTATGTGTCTGATGTACTGCAGCAGCCCTGCCCTCTCCAGAACTGCTGCACTCCTGGTGTGACTGTCTGGGGCATCAACCACCTCCCTAGGGAGCCTGTTCCAGTGTTTGACCACCCTCTCAGTAAAGAAGTGCTTCCTAATGTCCAGTTTAAATCTCCACTGGCACAACTCTGACCTTTTCCCATAGATCCTATCAATGAATATCAGGCAGAGGAGATGAGCACCTCCTTCTCTATGTAAGGTGAAACACAGTGCTCAGAGGGAATGAAGTACTACTTGAAAAGCGTTTTGAAATGTTTAAGAGGAGATTATTGCTACTTCAGCACCATTACTCCAACTACTTTGTTAAAGCCTGTATTAGACCCTTGCAACATGCAGGAACTGCAGATCAAAGTATAGGTGCCTGTAGCATATAGAGCAAGCTCAGGTACAGCAAATGTGTACAAGAAGAGCAGGTTTTCTTTACAGATTTTTCTCAAGAAATGTGAATGTTTAGAAACTACTCTTTGATCTTTCAGGATTTGGGATTTCTCATTCAGCTTCCCCCCCTTGGGGTTTTTCAGACAGCTGAGACATGACTGCAGAGTTGGTCTGGGTGATGCAGTCCTTGGCATCTCCTTTCTCCTTCCTTCCTTATCCCTCTTTCTTCTGCAGTGTAACCCCACAGCTATGCTGTGTAACAGTGATTGTACTTGGGCAGTAATTGTGCATAACACACTTCTTGCTCTTAAGTGAGTCTGTTCAACGTGTATTCCCAACTTCTGCTCCCCAGTTTCCTCCACCAGTGCTTTGGCAGCCAGGCATGCTCTGCAGCCCAGGTGGAAGTAAGCAAGCATGGGAATCTGGGCGGCACATCCTTGTTGCAGCAGACTTCAGCCATTGCTGCCTGTGTCACATCTGCTGCTAGGAATGCTGCTGTGGTGGCACTGCAAAGCTTTATCACACCGGCCACAGTGCACAGAACTGCCTGCAGTGACCCAGCTGTCTCGGGTGAGGACCTCCCATGGCACTGACTAGAGGCTGAAGTTGCCTGCCTGCTACGTGAGATGTCTCTTCCTGTTGATGTGAGAGCCTCTCTGTCCATAATGCCCGCATATCACCAGTGTGAGACTTGGCTTGCAGCCCAGGGAGCTCTGATCCTGAAGGAAGTAAATGTCTGATGGCAGGACAGCAGGTGATGGTGGGGATGGGAGGGTTGGCAAGGCATGTAAGTGCTGTGTACTTTTGCTGTGCCACTCCTGGAGGATGGGACAGCTCCATGGGATGTGTTTAGGGACCATTCTTGCCCTAGTGCCATCCTCCAGCTCTGTGAAGCTTCTGAGGGCTGACTGGTGTCCATCCCAAGGACAGGGCATGTGCAGTGCAGGCAAGTGAAATAGTTATGAGTGGTATCAGGGGGTGGTGGGAGCCCTGGGCTCTGAAAGGGACCTTCCAAAAGGCATACACTGAGGTTTGGGGAGCTTCCAAAAGGCAGCCAGTGGGGCTTTTGGCAGGGCTGAGGTGTGCCAGAAGCATTGTCTGACCAACAAGGTGCAGCTTGTGCCATGCCCTGTTGCACTGAGTGCCTTTGCCTGGGGGAGTGGCAGGGGAATGAATTGTGCTGTCTCTCCTGTCCTATAAATATGTCTCTCCTTAAATAGTCTGACTGCTGGCTCTGTGGCAGCCAAGTGGCTGTACCCAGGTCCTAAAATATTTGTGCTGCTTTAGGAGGGGGGGCTGGTTGGGGAGGGAAGGCAGCAACTTGCAGAGTGCTGTTGTTACTCTGTAGGGTTGGCATTGAGTGTCCAGGTGCTTTGGAGTCCCTCTGTCTGAGTCTAACTGCAAGGAACTGGTAACCTGATTTCAGAGTGCATCTCTGTGCTAGCCATAGCCCAGCATGGCATCCATGCCCATTGTGCAGCTGGTACAGTGTGCTGCTCTGCTGCCAAGGCCCACCACCAGCAAGACCCCATTCCTGACAGTCCTGCCTTTGTGCTGTCTACTGGCATATGAGTCCTGAAGCTGTGCCCCATGCTTAACCATTTCAGGTTGGTGTGTTTGCCTCTGGGCTTAGTGCCAGGGACAGTGTTTGCCTACAGACAACATCTGTAGCAGAAGGATGAGATGCATACAGCAGGCATGGGCTGGCCATGTGCCCTCCTTCTATCTTCCTCTCCATTATCCAGTGCCTCTGAAGGGGACTGGGCAGAGTCTTGACCTTGGATGGGCAGCCCATGGCAGGGGCCTCTGTGTAGTTTTGCTTCCACACTCAGCCAAAGGGCAAGGTGAGGTGCTGGGGCAAAAAAAAAAACAAACAACCCAACCCAACTCCAAGTGCCTCCCTGTCATGCTAAGCTTTACTGCTTTATCTGACCAAAGGCATTGCCTTTCTAGCCACTTTATTCTGGAAGAGCATCTCTATGCCCTTTCTCCAAAACTTAAAAGGAAAGCAAATAGACAATTAAGCATTGCACTTACTACACTTCTGTGAGGTCTTGAAAGTGCATCTTGGAGCTGGGTTGGGTAACACTGTGAATGTGCACCTTAATGAACGGATGTCTTCCTTGCTATGATGTACCCACTGCCTTTCCTCCCTTTGTCTCGGGTCTGTGACCTGTTTTTTTTGGCTCTGATGGAGGTTTCTTTCCTAGTTTTCCAGAAAGCTGTCTAGCCTGGTGGGCTTGTGGGTTTGCTGGGTGCAGAGCATGCAGGTAGGTTGGTAGAAGGGACTGTGTGCCAGCCCAGTAGTGATATTCCTGTCATTTGGTGTCTCTTGGGCTTGGGATCCTTGAAAACAAAGAGGCATAGAGAATAAAAGGGTGTCTGTGGAGGTGGTGGGACTCTGGTAAGTGTGGAGGCCACTCCAGTTTGGAAGAAAAGCACTCTGTGCCTGTGCTTGTGAAGGTGGGGGGCAGAGCTCTTGGCTGCAGCCTTGTTTGTGCTACCCACACTTGTGAGCAGCTTAGGGCCAGCAGCTTTGTTTATGCCTTCCTCTGCCACAGCTATGAGGTTTCTCAGCTGGAAAGGGCTTTGTTCCAAGGTAACCACAACTCTGCAGGTCTTGGTCAGGGATGGCTACAGCTCTCATTTCTGTGGAAGAGAGCTAACAGTCAATGAAAGATGATGGGTGGGAGGATTTAACCAGCTCCTGCCTTTGGAAAAGCTTCAGTGCAGTGCTTCCTTTCTGAATAGTTGAATGGATTTAACTCTGTCAGGGTTGAGATGATGGTGAGGGGGCTGTGCACCAGGGCTGATCCTAGCCTGGCAAGCCCTGACCTGTCCTCCCATGTAAGCCTTCAACTCTGTGCTGGACCCTGATGGCAGGACAAGGATGAGGGAGGGCTCTTGGGCTGTTTTATAGCGGAGTGCCTATCCCTCCAGCCTTTGGACTTTGAAACCCAGCGATGGCCCTGGTGGATGTTAAGCACTGGTTGCTGGGTGGACCAGATGCTTGGCTTACACCTGCAGAGGATGTTGGGAGAGGAGTTGGTGCCATCTCCCAGGCTGAGCATGGCAGGGCACTGCCTCTCCACCTCTGAAGCACTCTTCCTCTTGCACTGCTGCTCTCTCCTCCTGCAGAGTCCTTGGGAGTCCTTTGTGCTCCATTGGGAGTGGTCCCACTTCAGCCTTGCTCCTAGAGATGGGCACTGGTTTACTCTGCCAGCCTAGCCCCAAGGTGGTGCAGCCTTTGGCACTGGCTAGGATTCCTGTGCTCCCTAGTCCTTATGTTCTGCTCTGCCCTGCCTGAGGGCACTGAATGAACAGCTGCCCTGGAGCATGGTGCTTGTCTAGTGCAAAACTGCTCTGCAGAGGAAAGATCTTAGCAGCTGGGGGGGGTGTGTTTTGCTTACAAAGGAAGATAGCTGCTTTCTACTGGGAGGTTCTGGTGGGTCTCTGGTCCTTGTTTCTCCTCAAAACAAGCAGAACACACTGCAGCGGCTGACTCTTATGTGCCTTTGCCTCCCTGTGCTGGTGCATGGTGTGTGCTGGTGCATGGTGTATGCTGTATGGAAGTAACCTTTGTGCTGGGCATACAAGTAGGTGAGATAGGAAGTCAGCTTATCTCAGTGGAATTTCTGTGTTGCTCATTCTGTGTGGGTGGTTTGGTCTGAGCTCCTCTGAGCACTTCTCTCTCTGAGACAGCTGTCAAAGCTGCCAGCTACTTCCCTGAGCTTAATATATCTCAGCACTGTCTGTGCCATGCAGCTTCCCCTCTCCCATGAGCTTTGAACGACTCTGTGACTCTATCCATTTGCATGGTTCCCCTTCTGGAAGGATAAATGTAGGGGATGATGAGGGCTGATGCCCTCCCCTTTGTATCTTGCAGGTACGATTCAGGACGAGATGGATACATTGACCTGATGGAGCTGAAACTGATGATGGAAAAGCTGGGAGCCCCGCAGACCCACCTGGGGCTTAAGAACATGATCAAGGAGGTGGATGAAGACTTTGATGGGAAGCTCAGCTTCCGTGAGGTGAGTGTGGCTCTAGGAGTAGACAGGGATGTGGCTGTGGGGTAGAGAGAGGAGGCAGTCAGGCCTTGTACTCTAGCTGTTGGTAGCCCTGTCACCTCCATGTTTCTTCAGCTCTGGGGTGCAGTGAAGAAGCAGGTGAGCTTCCCTATGCCATGGGGAGCTCAAGGTGTGGCGCACTCTCAACATCTGTATCTGTGTGGCAGTAATGGTACCTAATGTTAAAGCTCTCCACTTGCTTCGAGAGCATGTTTGAGCCCTGCTGGAGCTGCCTGGGAGTGCTGACAGCTCCCTGGTGGAGGTGTCATGTCCCTTCAGTCACAAGGTCTTATTGTTTGGCTTCTGTGGCATAATGGCTTAGGCATCATTTCAGGTGCAGGGCAAGGGCTCTGCTTGGGGCAGCTTGTCTAATGGGGTGCAGGAGGCTTCCTCTTCTATTTTATATTGGGTCCCTCTCTGCACCATGCAGTGACCAGCCATGTCAAGCTTCATGAGGGGTGGTCCCCTCCATGCAGTAAGGAAAACTTGGTGATGCAGCAGTTTGATACTGCATGCTGGCTCAGCAGGACCATAGAGTGAACATGTCTGTCTGTCACAGCTGTGCAGAGACTACTGGGAGCATGGTGGGCTGGACAGGAATCTGCTGCCGGGTGGAGGATGAGTACACACAGGTCACAACTCAAATTCCCTCTCAAGGGTACCCAACTCATCTCATCAGGAAGGGGGAGCCTGGATACCAAAGCCTTCTGTCAACTCTTCCTCCCAGGCTTTGATTGCTGTCTTGGTCAGAAGCATATATCACACTGTGGCCTTCTGAATTAACCAACAGCCCCTTAGGCAGCAGAAGGGCCAGTGCTGCTTGTGTCCTACATGGGTTGAGAGCTGTGCTGCTGTCCTTCCTCCTGCCCCAGGGGATGGCTTCTGTGGGCCCCAAGCAGCTGGCTCCCCTGTTTCTGCACATGCTGTGCTTTCGCTGAGTCCCCTTCAGGGTAGGGGTTTGTGGAGATGGGTGCAGAGCTATCCACTGCTCAGTACTTTGAGTTCTTCATTTGGAAGTGCTGAGACTACTGGCAGTGCCTGGAAGGGAGGATGAGCAGAGGTGGGCTGGGTGTGAGGGTTGACTATGAGCAAATAGAACAGCTGCACCACTTCTCTGTGTAGGCTCATCATACCATCTACCCCTGCTTTCACTCCCCAAGGGTTTTGTTGTATGTGTTTTGCTGCAAGAGGGTAGCAGTAAAAGATACAGGCCAAAGACTGTTGAGTTGTAGGGCCCAACCCTTAGAGGGGGAGAAGACATGCAAATCTGGGATGTGAGAGCCTGTTTGATTACACTAGCAAAGCCTGAAGCTGGCTGCTTCTCTGGGTAGGGAAGGAGATGTGTCTGGTCAGAGGTTAACTGGAGGTAGCAAAGAATCCAGTGGAGCAGGAAGAGCACCCTGCACTCAGTCCCAGGTCAGACTGTGATTGTCAGATCACTTAGTGGGCTGGAAGAGTCCTCTGTCTCTTTGCATGCCTCCTGGGCTGCCCTTCATCCTGGGTGAAGAGCTGGGGACAGCTTCTGGGCTTGCTGCAGTAGCTCTCACCTGTGCAAGTGCCTTTATCCTCAAGGGTCCTGAAGATGCCATGGTGTCCTGACACTAGTGGTGTGGCATGGCATAAGCAGCAAGTCAGCTTCTCTTCTGGCACCTGTTTGGAGCACAGCCCCTGCACAGCTGCCTGTCAGCAGGCATGAACTGCCTGCACTGCCAGCCCTTGGCATGCAGCATGTGGCAGCTGGTGCTGTTGTAGTTTTTTGCCAGATGCAAACTGATGGTCAAGCAAACACAGGCTTGAGTGGCACGTGGGTTGGAATGAGGGAGCATCACTGGACAAATTGTGGAAGCTTTGGCATGTACCCAAAGCTTCCTGTGGTAGAGAGGAGCAGGATGGTTCTTGTTCTGTTGTAGATATGCCATGTCTAGCTGCTGTGTTTGGGCAGAGGACTGAAAGGGAGGCAGGCTTCCTGGTGGGTGAGGAGGCCTAAACCTGCCCATAGCCCTGCCCCACTCTGCTTCCCACTGCTGGTGAGGAGCAAACACATGGAGGGTTACCACGCTGACTTGAGGCACTCTGACAACATGAGGAGAAACCCTGGTTTTAGTGAGTGCCTGAAATCCCTAGGGAGAAACTGAAGCACTGGAGGGCTCCTGCCTGCCTCCAGAGAATAAGAAGGCCTGAAGATGTGATTCTTGTGGCCTGGCCAAACAATTGTAAGACCCTCTTTCGTTTTCAACAGGTCACCTTTTGGTGCTGCTTTGAGTAGTGTTGTGTCCTTCTGTCCTATAGAAGCTGCTGCCTGGAATGCAGGCTTGTATGGCTCTGACTTGCTGCTGCTGAACCACCAGCCCTGTTAGGAAATCTGCCTTCTACTGTTGACATGTGAATGTCCATCAATACATCAACAATTAACTATACAAGACTACATCTATGACTCAAGCAAATAAATGTAGGCTTAAAAAGATTAGGTGGTAGGGGAAAGCCACCTCTGACTGGTTGTGTCATTGCCACAGGAAACCAGAGTCAATTGCTGTAATGGTAATGTTTATTTGTAGCTGCTATGTAGAACCCACAAAAATCTACCCACTGTCCCCCATGCCTGCACCAGCTTAAATGCTGTGACCCATATCATGTGTTTGCTAGCAAGGCTGGTGCAAGCCACAACCTTGGGTAGCATTGCTTTTCTAGCAAGCTGTTGCAAGGCTGCTGCTGGTCAATCCCATACCTGCCTTCATATCTGAGACCCCATGGTGTCCATAACTGCAGCATCACTCTGAGACCTGGCACTGTTGGGTAGGTCTTGGATCATTAAGGATGTGAGAGTAGATAATCTCATCTCTCTTACGAGGTTAGTGGGGTGTAAATTGTGTGTCATGTTGTCCTTGAGAGCACAGCTTTAAAAGGTATCAACATTATTCTCTTTTGCTTCTCTATTGATGCTTCCCTGAGGTTTACCTGCTTGTAATGTGTCCTGGGCCCAGCAAGGGTGAGACAGGCTGTGAATGGGAGCTGAATGCAGATTGCTGGTGTTGTCTAGTTAGTGAGGACTGATGCTTCAAGGGCAAATAACTGGTGAGGTGAGCTGCAGGCAGTGTGTGAACTGAGGAAGGCTTGCTCCTGAGCTCCTATGGAAACAAGCATGATGCCTCATACCCTGCTGGACCCACAGGATCCTTGGGTCATTCTGTGTCTGCCCAAACTGTGGCTCAAGTCCCTGGTTTGCTTTAACTCAGCTCACCCTTCCTGGCTGTGGCTGCTCATATTCCACTGAAGGATTGATGCACCATCCTCTAGTTTCAGGATGATTCATGCACACTTGTACTCATGACTGGGTGTTTCCAGTCCTTCCCTGGACAACAGCTGTACCAGACCACAGGATTGTGCTGCCTGATGCCCTTTTCCAATGCCAGGAAGTGGGACTCTAGGGTGGAGCAGAAACTAGTGAGGAGGAACTATGACTAATGCCAGCCTGGCTGCCAGCCCCTGGTGTACCCAGGCCTGCTGTTGGAGGAGAAGAGGAACTTGCATGAGCCCACTGGATCTGAGCAGAGGGAGAGGATGTTTTGGGGAGGATTTGGTTTTTCTCAGCAGAATGTTCTGCCCATTCAGCAGAGCATCATTTCATTTCATACATATGTTTGGAGGTGAAAAAAATTCCCTCCCCAAGCACAGCCTGCTTTCTGGCTGCTCCGTGTTGAGTGCGCATGGGTTATGAGGCTGTTGTATAAAGCAACGCCTGGTGATTCGAGAGGGCAGCCAGCACTGCTGTGATCTCCACGCCCTTCCCCAGGGGAGGCCTTCCCAAACTTGAATCTCCACTAGCTTTAGCGAGCAGCTTCAAGCAGGCAAATGCTTCAGGAACTGTCTCAGTGCAGGTGCTGAGACTCTGCTGCCCTCCTCTGGGACAGCTTAGGCTCTTTGCAGGAAGAAGTTAAGTCCCAAGCCCAGCGGCAGTCTGAGGAGCACACCCACCCCTAAAGGTTTTTGTTCCTGTGCAAATGGATTTTGGAGCAACCCTATGTGTTATTTGCAGTCCCATGCCCTGGGCTAAAGTGGTGCAGCTTTTTCTTGTATTTTTGCACCCAAGTGACTTATTGCTGTCTCTGGTCTTTCCATGCTATTCCAAGTGTTGAGATGCCTCCTGGGGTGGCCAAGAATAGCAGGGAGTTACAGGACCCCAAATTATGCATATATTATCCACATCTTAACCCAGAGTTTGGCTAGCAGGTGGAAGGTGGTGGCAAGGTCTTTATTTTTAAGTAGGCAGACTTCATCTCTTGTGTAAAAATAGTGTATGTTCCTAGAGCATAATACAGCTCTTGGCAATTCTTTGCCATTATGCAGCTCTGCTGTAGTGACACTGGAGTTGTTAAATGCCTATAGTCCAGCACAGGACAAAAGTTTTCAAAACAATTTGCTCTGTGGATGTTTGTTTGAGTCACTCTGTCATGAGGGCATGCACGCACTTGGACTGTCTTTCTCTAATGGGAGTGTACTGGTGGTGCAGTTCAGGGAGTATGGGGTTCATGTGAGAGCCGGGGCTGTCTTTGCCCTGATTTTGTCATCGTGTGATATGATCTGAGCCCCCGGAACACTGGGGGAACTAGTGGGGGGGCTTGCAAATGCACCATTAGGGTATGGGAACATGCAGAGGTGTATCTGAGCCTACCTAGCACTAGGCAGGTGGAAAGGTGGCCTCCTTCCTCTGGCCATGTAGCAGCCTGGGCATGGGAAGAGCTGTGCTTTCCCCAGGAAACCCACTTTTCCTATTTTTCTTTCAGTCTGACAGGGCTGTGTACCAGAGCCAGGGTACTGGAGCACAGGTTCTGTGGTGCTATTTGCTTTATAGAGACTTGGTTTCCTTTGCTCACAAATATGAATTCCAACCCCTCCAGGTGACTGTCTGTGCTGCTTGCATTTTGAGTTGTTTGAGCTTCAGTGAAGAACTTAAATGTTTCCTCTTTGTCTTGCTAGTTCCTGCTGATTTTCCATAAAGCTGCAGCTGGGGAACTTGAGGAGGACAGTGGTCTGTTGACTCTTGCAAAGCTCTCAGAGATAGATGTCTCCATTGAGGGAGTGAAAGGAGCCAAGAACTTCTTCGAAGCTAAGGTATGGTGTGGCACAGAAGAACATGGAAAAGCTCTGCATACAGAGCATGTCTCTGAGATGCTGACCCTGCTTGCTTTTCTATAGAAGATACTACCAGATTTCTTACTGAAAGAGTGCATGTTTCATGTCTCCCCACCAAACTCAGCCATAGCTTTTCCCTTCTAACTTTTGTTGAACTTAACCTACAGCCTTTCCCTGCAGACAAGTCAACACTGAAACAGCTTAATCTACCATCTCTGCTCAGTCTTACCCTAGTAGAGCTGACTGGTTGATGATCTGTGTTCCTGTGTCTGGGAGCTCTGTGGAACTAGTTGGCTGACTGCTTTTAGAGACAAAAGCATCCTGGAAACTAATGCAATAGGGACTGAGTTTCCCATTTTGCAAAACCTCCTTTAAGCAGAACACTCTGAGTTCAGTGGTGAATAGAGTATTTTGGAGTATAGGGTTTCAGACATAGCTCTCAGTAACCTTTGGAATCAAAATTGTTCTGTGGGGTCCTGGGATTGGCAGAAAGAGCTTTGTGCCATTTGAAGCTGACAAAGCACCCTTTTTGAAAGCTTTTTTTGAGAGAAAATAATCCTGCTTGTTTATATAAGAAGTTTTTTCCCAAGAGCATAACACGGCTATTGCACAGCAGATGTACTGAGATGAAAGCTGGAAAAATACCCAGCAAATAAACAATATCTCTTTGATCTACAGATTATTTGTGGTGTAGAATGATGTTCTCAGGTTTGGCTGTAATTCAGAATTGTTTTCTGCACTAGTTTCTCCCATTGTATGCTCACAACTTGAACTATACTGCTGTTTACAGAAAGAGTGTATGTGACCCAGTACTGATGGCATTGTTTTGGTCACTTATTTAATTACTTTTGTTGATGTTAAAGCCACGCAAGCTAATAGGTATTGCATGTAAATGCCCAAGAACTGCAGTGTAATTAATACTTGACCCATCCTGACAGCTTCCCAGCAAGCACTGGGAGGTGCAGCAAACACCTCTGTGCTGCTCGTCTGGGAGTGGTACAGGCTGTGGCCCTCCCTCTGACGCAAAGCATGACGCTCTTGTATTTTTGTTCTCTCATAAAGGTTCAAGCCCTCTCTTCAGCCAGTAAGTTTGAAGCAGAGATAAAAGCAGAGCAGGATGAGCGGAAGCGGGAAGAGGAGGAAAGGAAACACCGCCGAGCAGCTTTCAGGGAGTTAAAGTCTGCATTTACCCAGTAATCAACCAGCCAATATGTACTCTGAGATTGCACGATTTGGTACGTTTCCCAGATCAGGGCTCTACCTGGAGAGAACTGCCTGGATCCTGCCTAATACTCGTTACAGCTTTGCTAGCCTTCCTCTCCTGAGGATCCTCCTGAGTTTCTAAAGGCACAACTCTTGCAGTTACTATGCATTCATAACAATGTGAATTGTAAGAGCTGTGTACATGTTTGCTCTGAACTGTCAGGAGTATGTCACCCTGAAACAGGAACAGCAGGTAGCAAATCATGGGTGAGCACTGACAGGTGTCATATTTGTCTCTTTTGTTCTTTCCTTCTTCCCTCTTCATACTTTGTCTCTTAACCCTGTTTAATTCATTCCTTGCTTACAAGCAAGTAGTGATGTCTTGTGTAAGTCAGGGTGTACAGAGTACAGCTTGACTTCCTGTACATTTGTACTGCTTTTGGGTGTTGTCATACATCCTCATCTATCCCTTTTCTTCCTCAAAGCCCCATGCCGCAGGCACTGTGAAAACACTGTGAAGAGAGAAAGATAGTTACTAGGGACATGGATCACATGAATTATCATTTCCTGTAGCATTTTCTGCTGTCCAGCATGTTGAAGAGTCTCCCAGTTGTTCTTCTCTGAAGTGCCATAGTCACAAACATCTCAGTAAGACATGAGATTCCCCAGGACTTTGAAGGGAGGAAGCTGGCTCTCTCATAAATGAGTAGACAACTGAGTTGCCTGACCATGTATTTTCTTTCACATTCCATCACATTTAGTGTACTGTATGACTTCACTGTATTTTCCAGCAGTAGGCAGCTTTATCTGTTCTTAAGGGATAGTGTCAGCTGGGCAATGGAATTTGAATGGCATGCTGGGGTTTTCTGTTTGGAAACTTGCACCTATCTCAAATCATGAAGTTGACATTGTTTGATTTCATCAGAGCCATGGTAGTTAACACCAGCCCAGCATACTGAGCAATCCCTGCTCAAGGAGGGAGAGCAGCTTGGTGAGCATGTTTAGCCAAAATGAATTTGGAGGGCTTGCACTATATTAGCCATTTTCTCTTGCAAACACATGAAACTTGCCCACAAAATGTTAAAAAGCCCACTGCTTGTCTGGATATATATGCTGTAGGTCATGGCAGGGGAGCTGTGTTCACTCAGACCTCTTCCAAAGCGTGGATTTGCTCATATTCTGCCTCTGCTATTGCCCCAGTTTGTGCTTTTGTTTTTTTTCTTTCCAGAACAAGAATCACCAGTCATCTTTTCACTTTTCTGGTTTGCTTCTTAAACTGTGAGCACTAAACTGTGAGCATTGAATAATAAATAGAAAAACTTATACTCTTTAATGTCAGGTGAAAGAATTGCTAAACAATTAAACTGTGTATATATCTTCACAGATTATATTTTATAAATCACGCTTTTTTAGCTAAATATTTATAATTAAATGTTTTTATACTTTACAACAAAGCAAGTAATTTCATCTTCAATTATTTCTCCTGATGCTGAAATGTACAAATAAAGCATGGTTATCTCCAGTCTTCTGTGGTTTATTTTAGGTCTCTGCATAGTCTGTTTTTTTTTTTTTTTTCCCAGAAGTAATCCCCAAAGTTTGGTGTCCTGCTTCTCATGAGTGAAGGAAGTGTTCAGCCCCTTCTGGATAGCAGTACCCCTCCTGTACAGCTGCTCTGGTGTAAAAAGCCCTAATGTTTGCAATTTCTCAGAAAGGGACATGGCTGTGTAAATATTTGAAATACCGTCTACTGCTAAATATTGACATCTGAAGGCTGTCAGCCTTCCCATGTCTTAAAATAGCCACAGTGTCTCAGCTCTGGCAGCATCCCTGCTGGAAGCTGGGCAGGCTGCTTCAGCTGATTTCCCTTTGCACTTCCTATTTCTGCCTTTAGAGAAGGGAGGTGGAAAAAGTGTCCAAGCATCTTCCTTCTACTGTTGCTGATCTGCTAAGCTTCGCTGGCCCAGTTAATTGGGGGAAGGGGGTGGTATTGGGAGGAGGTTTAACCATACATCATTTCAGGTAGTATCCAGTAGTAAAAGAGAAGATGGAAATATTTTTATACAGTGCAGCTCTACTCTGTACATTGCTGGCATTCAGTGCATTTGCTGTGTGTCTGTGAGCCCTCAGGTTTTTGGAGGTCAGGTAAGATCAGGGTCAAGGTTCCTTAATCTCTATTGCAACAGGAAAGTTGCAGCACTGCAGCTCTTCATTGTAGTTTGGTTTGGGTTTATTGTGTGTTGTGGTTTGTTGCTCTCCACAGCATGGCAAGCATTGCTGACTTGTACTGCTCTGCATGTGTGGCTGGGTGAGGAGCCTGGGGCAGCAGAGGAGAGGGAGGAAAAAGAGCTTGCAGTGGCTTTATTTTCATAGACTTGAGTCAACTCCAGCTGACAAGCTTCAGTAAGGAAATGACCAGTGTATCTGTAGCAGTTTTGTTCAATTGAAGTGGATGGTGCTAGTTGAGGCCTTTATGTGTGTAGTGACCAATAAGTATATTTTGAAGCTGCAGCAATGTGTGTTTTACAATTAGCTCCACAAAATCTGCTATTGGGAAATTGCTTTCTAAATTGTTCTGTTTTGCTGGCAACTATTTGACTAAATAGCAATGTCATTAGGTTGTGCAGAAGTAGTAAAGTTGTTGAGCTAAATCCCCCATCTTATACTTACTGGCTGACATTACTATAATTACCTATAATTAATATGTTACAATCTTTGATGCTGTCCTCCTTCTATGCCTAATGTCACCACAGGTGGCTTTTAAAGATCCTGGCCTTGGGACAACCTTAACTCTCTTTACTGATACCTGCTGGTACACCAGTACTGGCCTGGCACTCCTGGCATGCCCTGAGTGACTTTAAGCCTGTTTGCGATGGCAAATAGAGAAGTTTGAAAAGCCTGTTGTGCTTATGGGCCTTTCCTAGAAGGGACAAAGATGTGCCTTAAGTCGCTCATCTCCTATAATGGAAAGCCCAGGTAGTCCTTGATCCCTGGAGGGTGTTGTGTTTAATATTTCCCAAAGTGGATGCACAATAGAGGAGACACCAGTACTTCAGACAGCACGGAGGATGGGTTCTGCCTGTCTCAATATTATGATCGTAGTATGTTCTAGATTCTGTCATAGACCTTGTTGTTGGTCACGAGGGACAGCAGGTGATAGTAGGAAACCTTACCTGAAAAGCTCAGTGTAAACACAGTCAAGACAGAAAGGGAAGCAGTACAATCAAGTTCTTCCAGGCTTAGGATTCAAGTTTTATCTGTTAGGGTTAAGGCAACTAAATAAAATTTTAACCTTATGCGTCTATCCAAATAAATACCTTGCAAAATGGCTGGGAATAATGGGAGTGCTTTATTGGTGCTTTTGAAACTTGGCCTAAAAGTAACTGGGTGTTGCAGAAGTGGCAGTGTGTTTGTGGTAGTCCTTCTGCGTAAGCCATCTGAGGTGACATGCATTGAAGTGACTGAATTTATAAACTGCAGTTGGATGCTCACGTGCCTGCTTTGTCTGTTGGTTTTATTCTTTTTTTAGGGATGTAATAAAATAAGACATGGAACTCAGACAGAGGCCACTGACAAGACATTGGCTCTTCTCAGACAAAAGCTCTCATTTTGACAAACAGGGGAGCCACTCTTCCAAATGATGAACAGTGGGTGTGGCAAGGAGCAACACCACAGACTGACACATATGGGCTGTGTCATGACTGTTTCAAAGCTGTGCTCTGGCTGTAGCTCCACTGCTATACTGAAGGAGGGAGGTTCTCGCTCCCAAGCTAGTACGGGTGAAAACAGTGGGTCAATAAGGAAGGTTTTTAGGTTGGCAGGGATGCCGCTTCCCTGTGCTTGGATTTTTAATAGTGAGGATGAACTGATGCAGTAACCCAGGGCTCTGAAGTACATCATGGATGGCCTCAGTACCCAGAGTAGCTGCTGGGATGACTTCACACCTATGCAACATCAACTGCTGTCCTGCAGGAATTAAACCACCCAAGTACAGTCTTGAATTTTCATGTTGGTCTCCCTGTTCGGCTTGAATAAGTGTTATGGAGGACTTTACAAAAAGTTAAGTCCTTTATTTATTACAAAACAACAACAACAAAATCTGAATTTCCTTGAGGTATTTTACAAAAATACCAAGTTTCTGCAGATGAGGCAAGTTTCAGACACTCTTCTCTTGATCTTTTTTTGTCTCACTAATACAATGTTTGTGATAATGGGGATTAAAAAAAAAAAAAAATCCCAGAAGGGCTAAACTTATCCAATCCAATAAAACTTAGTTTAGAGCATCTGAAAATATTTTTGAGTGCTCAAACTCACATTTGGCAAATAGAGTAACAAGGCACAGACACTTCTGCAGTGAAGTTGGAAGTTCTTCCTGACACCTTGAAACATAGTATTGCCTCTCTCCCTCCCCTTACCATTATCCGTAGTAGCTCAAGCTAGGTGTTGACAAATGCAGCTTACCTGAGGCCAGTTTCACTTTTACCTCCCAGCCTCCTAAAGGAGAAATTTATTCTGAGATGATGAGGTGAAATAGTACTATGTGGCTCTTGGCTAAAAAGAAGCCCCAAGAATTACAGGCTTTCAACCCATTAGCTCAGAAGAATCACTTGTGTTCACAGTTGCATCATTTTTGGCCACTGTTCAGTACACAATGACAAGTATTTATTCACCTAGAAGAGGAAGGAGAAAGCTACATGGCTGAAATCGTGATCAGAGTGAAATTGTTCCAGCTGAAACAGTCATACCTTCAACAGTGCTTAACAGCTAAGAAAAGGTTTTGAGGCTGAAGGAACCTCATGGGGCTATTCTGCATCATGTACTAATATGGGGTTTAGGACTAAATATAAACCAGTATTTTTTTAGCTGAAAATATATTGACTTGAGATCCTGATTTTTCCATCAGGAAATCGGGAGTCAAAATATATACCACCTACTGCCCTCTCTGTCAGCAGATCCTTCCTCCGAGGCCATCCCATCCCCCCCTAGCAGCGGGTCTGCAGGGGCTGCTGTGGTGACCCGGTCCGGTCCCTGCGGGGCTTGGGCGCGGCCTGTGCTTCAAGCACAGAGGCTTCTCAGAGTCGGACGGTTCCTCGTGGCCTTTCAGTGCCATAACTGAAGCCGAGTTAGCGACACGTAACGCGAAAGGAGGGAAGGCTGAGGGTGGTGACAACGGTAAATGCACCTCAGCGCCGAGGCCCCCGCACCCAGCAGCCGGATTGCGGCTGTCTCGCCAGGCGAGAGACAACAGCAGGAAGGTGAGGAGGTAACTGAACGGCCGGGGACGGTTGCTCGCCGCGCCAGTGTCTCCTCCCGGAGTAGCGGACCCGACCCGGAAGCAGCCAGGGCCGAGACTGCCCTCCAGCCCCGCCACCTTCCCACAGGGCTGTACGGGGGGGGCTGCAGTCCCCGCATACTTCCGGCAGGGGGCGCCTGCGCTCCCGCGGGCAGAGGCCGGGGGGTGGAAATAGGGGGACATGCGCGCGCAGCCGCCGGGGGACTGCCTCTTGATCTCGCAGTGTCGTCACGCGGGCGGTGCCTGCACGAGGGCGGTGGGGGAGTACCGTCGCCCATCCGGGTCCCGCGGCGGAGGCAGGGGGCGGGATCTGCCCTCACGTGACGTTGCGTGGCGGCGCGACCGCCATCTTGTGTTGTTGGGGCTGAGGAGTCGCTGTGGCCGTGAGGGACTCTTCGTCCGGGAGCGCAGGTAACGCCGTCTCGCCGGCTCCCTGCCCCCGCCACCGTTTGGGCCGCCGTCTCCCCTCCGCGGCGCTCCTGTCGCTGCCGCGCTTCTTGCCTGTGGGAGTAGGCTTAGGCCGTGCCGCGAGCACCGGCCTTCCTGGGGGCTCCTGTCCGCCGCGGGTGCCGCAGCCCCGAGGCTCTCCGCGGCCTACCGGGAGGCGAGGCCGCCCTGGCCTGGCGTCGAGGGCCGCGCCCGGAGGGCCTCCCCTACGCTTCTGGCGAGGGACTTTGGTAGGGCTTGTTGGGCCGGGCCCCGCTCGAGGGTGCGGGCCTTACCCTCTCCATGCGGCTTCTCGGCAGCTGGTCTCGGAAGAGGGAGACGGTGCCTGTCAGGCGGCGGCGGGCCGCCCGGGGCTCCTCACGCTCTCCGGGGCTGGCAGCTGCTTCCCCGGTGCCGTATCCTCTCATACTGACCTGTGTGAACTCGCTTGTCCCCTCCTAGCCTACTGGGAGCGAGCCTGTGTTCTAGCAGCGCCGTGGGCTAGTGCCCTCTCATTGAAGCCTATGTGTGCCCCGCTTCGAGCACGCCCAGCCCTGTCAGGTTACACAGGCTGAGGAAGCGGGGAGCTCGTCGAGCACTCGAGCGTTCCCCTCCACAGGCAGCAGGGTGTTCTGAGCAGCAATGACCAGCAGTGTTTGACTGGAGAGGCCTTGACAGGCTGAAGAGACCATCGATCAGGATTGTGTACGCTTGGTATTGATCCAAGACAAGTAGTTTCACTGTCAATAAAGCAGTCTCCGCTCTTTCAACAATGTGTAATTGCACTTTGAAGTGGGACAAGTCGTAGGCCAAAAGGCAATGTTGCCAATTAGTACTTGCAGAATAAAACATTTTCATGAGTTACCTTCAGCTCAATGTTCTTGGTTTGACGTTGTAATTGTTCACCTGTCACTGTAATTCTTAAGTGTCTGTTTTCTTGGGTGGGAGGGGAAAGAACTTCTGAATTATGTTTATGTTCTTCTAACTTCTTGCTGCTCATTCTATTTTCTTGCTTCAGGAGCTGACTTGGGCAAGTTCCTGGAAAGTACGTGTGAATTTTTTTCCTTTTCCCATAACTCCGTTGGTTGCTTTTGTTCTAAAACTTTTTAATAAAAACAAATTTACTTTGTGAATAGAGCATTTGGTAGATGCACATTGTGATAATTTGGAACCTTTGTAAACAAAATGGATTGCAGTTGTCACCAACAGAAGTTTTGTTCTGGTATTTGTGAGCTTTGTTATTGGGTGTTGGCTGTTATAGATAATAAGAGCTTTAGTATTACAAGGTATTGATATTCTTGCCATTCCCTAGAATAGGCATTGTTTGAACTGTTAGCTGATACTGAGATAAAAATGTGAGATAAAAATCAATGCTGGGGTATCAATAGAAATGTTGGAGTGTCAGTTGCCCCTTCTGCACCCCATTTGCTCCCCAGACTTCTATCATTCTACAAGTTAACTGATATTATGTGTGTCATAACATCATATGTGTGTCAACTTTTTGCTGAAAGTGTGATTTTAAAAACAACCCACCATTCTGTCTTATGGTTAATTCTTTTAAAAAGAAGGTAGAGATTTATACATGGAAATTGTTACTTCCAGCAACACTTGCTTCTTGTTTTGAGATTTTTTGATAGCTTTTTTCAATATCTGACAATATTGTGTATGAAAACTATTTTTTTAATTTTTTAAGAGCTGCATGTGGGTACTTGGTCACTGTGTTTCTTTTAGGATCTTTTCTGAATGATTTCTTAAGCCTGTATTTTAAAGGAAGAACATAAAACTAAAATGCAAATTAGTCTTGTTGAAATTATTTGTTTCACAGCATGCTTACAAATTATTTTGATATCACAGTAAAAACTTGGACTCTGACAGATCCTCTTTTCATTACAGATGTTGACCTTAAGAGGACTACAAAGTATCCTCATATACTCCTCTTAGTATTTTTTTCTTGCTGCCTTAGAATATATAGTAAATGACAAATACCATCTTCACGTTGATGTAAGAGAAAAAAATGCTTGTAAATAGAGAGTTGAGAGCTTTATAACTGTTTTACTCCTTGATTGAGGAAAAGACTTGGTATGTAAAAGCAGGTGTGCAAAGAAGGTGTGGTTTTATTTTTCTGTTTGTTTTTAAGGAATTTAGACTAAACAGTACTATATCTCTTCTCCTGTGCTTGCTGTCTTCTAAGGCCAGTTGTCTAAATGGAGTTGTATCATAAACTGGAGTTGCTTATATGTCAATGTAAGAAAAAAATTGTCAGCTCTTTTAAAATCTATAGATAGTTAATTTCAGACCAAACAAGGTGTCAGTCATATGGATCATCTTGTGCGGGCAGCTGACTGGCTCAAGAGGGGGTTTGCTGCTACATGTCTCTGCTGAAAGATCTAATTAAACATAGAAAAGAAATACTGGTTCACAGTAATTGATGAAGATGAGCTTGGCACCTGGGCCATGGTCTCTGCCTTTCCTTCTGACCTCTCCTTTAAAGTAATTTAGGCCTTCAGGTCTTTAAATTGTTTGTTTGAAATACCAAAAATATGAAATTTGATTCTGCCTACTTTTGTCTGATCTTGGAAGTTCAAGTAACCATCGTATGTATGTTTCTTATTCTTTTATTTAGGTATTTAAAATTCATTCTTAGAGCTTTTTAAGGTGCAGTGTTAAATCTTCTCACAGCCTGAGTTGGGGGGGGGGGAATCCCTTTCCTAGCATTTTTTCATCACTTGTTTGTGGTTTTTTTTGCTTTTGTTTTGTTTTTGTTTTTTTTTTTCTTAGTGCTTCCACTAAAAGATGAGTGGAGATAAGCTATATTTAATTCATGATTATAGATAGAGCTAAGGGGCAGAGCAATAAAATTTCTGCTCGGAAGCATAAAAGCACAGGCCTAATGATCTGCCTTCTCCCTGTGTAGCTTGCTAGACATCCATTGGTTAAGGAGAAACCCATCTCTTTTTTACTGAAGAACACTTGTGTTGAAAGGAACTCTGTTTCTTTGTGTGGTTTTCTCATAAATTTATTTTAATTCACTAGTAATGTTTGAAAACCCAGACGTGTGAAATGCTGCAGGGGATTGGTATTTGCTTTTATGGGAACAAGGTCAGTTTTCAGCCCAGGTTAGCATCCTTTTCTCTCTTGCATTAAACTCCTGAACATTTTGTTGTTGTTGTTGCACAAATGATCTGGCTTAAAAATTGTCAGAACAGAGAAACCTGCAAAGTCTTGCTCAAGATGTAAGTAAGTTACTGATGTAACTAAGGAGAATTAAGTGCCTTGAAGGTCTATACAACATTTGCCCTCTTGTGGTTGTTTGGTGGTAGTATATATGTGTGTACACATACCTAAAACCGTGAGATTCATCACAGTGATGTTTAGTACCATTATTTTTTTTCACATTTAGCTCAGGTCGTAGCAGGGGATTTTATCAGAATGGGGTCTTTAGGTTGCTTTGTTAGTAGCTGAGATTGCCACAGTGTGTTGGTTACAAAATGTGTCTACTCTTCCCCACCCCCCCCGAGGGAGGGGCTGTCAGTCCTTTCTGGCTAAAACATTCCATGAATCTAGAAACTAGCACTGGCTTGATGTTTGTGCCTGAAACTAGGAACTAGGCTGCCACTGAAGTCTTCATGTCCCTCTTGCCTTTTTTTTTTTTTTTGTACAGAAAGGATGCACAGAATTGTTTTGATGCATTTCAGGTTTTTTGCAAGTGTGAGATCGGTGTGTGTTTTCAGGAGTGAACCTCTCCTGTAATTCTTAAAGTTTATAATTACAGAAGCTGGTTATCTAGACCTTGGGATTGTGGAGAAAAGCAGAAGGGATACCAGGAGCTCTGTAGAGTCTATGGGTCAATTAGAAATTTTGATGGAACTTTAGAAAATCTATCTTAAAATACTGCCTTGTTGACAATACCTTTTGGATCACTTCCTATTTTTTTTATTCCCTGAACTAATTATTAAAGCTGTCCGTTATGATTTTCTGTCTTTTTTTATCTATTTGTTCAAAGAAGAAAGAATAACGTCTTGCCTTCAGCAGTGGCTCTTGTATATGTGTCATTGTAAGCAGATAAATGAGCTTGTAACACGTTAGGAAAATAAATTAGTTTATAAAAATATTTTTATATGTTAAATTTTATAAAAGTACACCAAAAGAAATTTAAAAATACGTGTTAAATAGCTGTTGTTACAGTGAAAGTAGTCATGACGCATTGCAAAGCATGATGCAGGTAGTGCTTTTTTACTGGGTATTTGGCCCTTTTGATTAATTAGAGAAATACTTGTTTCCAGTTGTGGTTACTATGAAATACCTGTTGTTTTTTTTTTTTCTCCTACTGTCACAACATACTGAAATACTTTGCATTCTGTGGGTAATATTTTATGATGAAGATACTGGTTTGTGTGACTAGGGAGATTCAGAAGCTATAGATGTCCCTGTGTAGATCAGATTTGTGGTCTATGTGTGGTAGTGAGTCAGTTCAGATTGGAAGAATCAGAAGGAAAAGGTACACTTTGTACACTGTGAAGATGACTTTGGGTGAAGTTTTAGGATGGGTGGATAGCTGGATTGATCTAAGTTCAGACTTAGTCACAAAGTCTTGTGGCAGGCAGTTGGTATGGTTGGCAAGTAATGGATGTACAAACTTTTATTTTTTTTTTCCACATGGTAGAATCTGAGGATGATTTAGGCTGGAAGAAATCAGCCTTTGGTTGTTGTCTGCTCCTGCCCCCTGCTCAAAGCAGGGCTGATGTCAGCATTCGACTGAATAATGTGTGAGATAAAAAGTGAGTGTGGCTGATAATGGAAGTAGCGTATGACCAAGTTTTTAAGTAAAAGTATCTAATAACTTGATTTAATAAATCAGAGGCTCAGTTCAAATACCATTAAAACCAGTGGAAGCTTTTACATTAGGCTTAGTTAATGCTGAATCATCTGTATATGTAATTTTCTTTGTTGTACTGGGCTTTAGGAGTACTAAGGCAGGCTTAGGATAACATCACAAGTCAGTTTACAAAGATATGGTTCTTAGATCAAAACAAGTGAATATCTTTAGTGATATTAATATGAAAAGAAGGAAAGTGATAAGCCATTAAAAAGTGTTGTGGTACACATGCAGTATGAAGTTTACTTTCTGACTTCCTGGTTGATGAATTCATGCAATCTGACACAAAAATTCTCTCTGTTAAGAGTTTTTATTAGACGCTTTCTTGCTGTTGAGTATTTGTTCATTGAAGTATAGAACATCTCAAAACTAAATGAATAAGAAACCTTCAGAAGGGGTGGGGGTAGATAATTTCTACAAAACCTTAAGAAGCTGTTTGTTTAAAAACAAACAAAAAAAACCAAAACAACAAAAACAAACAAACAAAAAAAAAACCAACAACCCAGATCTGTTGATTCAATGAGTGTTTTCAGTGATTGCAGTCTGAAGGGTTGCTCTGCCACTTTGAATATATGCATGGGCTGTATAATGCATGCGATGAGGGCGAGAGAGGTGCTGCAGTGTGCTTTTTGCTGTGTTTCTGTAGTCCAGCTGCTGTTCTCCTTGAGGAGCAGGTAGAAAGACTTGGCATCCTGGTCTGTTGCATCTTGTGGAATGGCACAGGCTAAATATTTACCTACTAGCAAATTTTCCATGTACAAGGAAGATGGATGTGGAAGTGTTTTTCAGCTGGAAAACAAGAATGCTGGCATGATTTTGGGACAGGATTTGGAATGAGAAGTGGTTTGCATTCCAGCCAGTGGCAGGCCAAGGGTGTGGTCCTCTGACTCTGCTTGGAGCTTAATCACTGGTGTCTGCCTTAGGCTGGAAGTCTTGGAATAAAGGTGGAGGTCACACTGCTTTCTGATGGAGAAACTGGGAAAAAGCTTTCATGTTTGTTCGAGTTCAGGTGAAGCAAGAAGCGGATAGCTCTCTAACCATCAAGTTCACAGTAGTAGGTAGGAAAGGAGGAAAATACCTGGAATTATGGTATTTAATATTTCTTTATTCTAAGGTCTCCTTAGTTTCTCTTGTCATCCTACCCCAGAAGAGCTTCCAAGCCTACTACTTCTGTTTATTATTCTAGACTGTGGTGCAGTGTGTTGCATGCCACAGCACTCCATGAAGCTTTAGATGGGTCTGTGTAAAATGAGCAGAGGGTGGTTGTTTTGATCCTGCCATATGAGTGTTTCATGGGCAATTTTGGACCAGAAGCTGCTGAGAAATTGAAACAATGCAATGATTTGAGACAGAAAGGTTATAAGACTTTAGGAGATGTAGAAGTGTTATGGTAATAATAGAGGCATAACTTTTGGACAAGTGGATGGTTTAGACAGTGTTCCTGTAGGAAAAACTTCCTTTTGGCGTCTGAGTAGATAGTCTTTGAAAATTTCACCGCCTTTATCAAGTTAAACACCTTGTAAGCCAGAAGGGATTACTGTGACTTGTCTGGCATCTTGTGTAATGTGACTAATGGATTTTTTTTCTGATTAATTTTCTGTTTAAACTAGAACATATTTTTTAGGAAATCATGTAGTGTTGACTTGAAAACAATTTACTCTGTTGATCTCTGAATGTCTTGCTTCAGTATCTTCACTGAATAAACTTGGATCTTCAGCATGTTTTACTTGCATGATCATTTACAGATTGAGCAAGATACTTAAATTTTTGCCAGAGATCAATAAATAGAGCTTTGGTGTGTGTTTTCCCCATTGTAAGGTATATCTGTCATGTTCTATCAATTTTTGAACACCTGATTTATCAGCTTTCTTACATTACAGGCAGCAATACACACCATCCCTGCAGTGATGAAATTCCCTCTATATTTCCTTATTTCTGTATTTAGTGTTTTCTGTAGGCTCTTCTAGTCATGTGGTATGTTCCTTCTCAGTTGATTAATAGAAATCTCAGATTGGTTTCAGGACTCTGTTTTTCCAGAATAGTCTTGCATTTGTTGTGTATCACCTGCTTTCTGGTTGTGAGTCTCTTGATTGTATGCTTGGCCTTGTTAAATGCAACCTGCTATACTGGACCAAGTAATTGAATAATTCATAATGGTGGTATTGATGATGTGTCACTTCCATTATTTACCATCTCCATGTTTGTCATCCTCGGGTTTTAGAAATTCTGTGGGCCAATGTTACAGATTTTGCAGAAGCAGAGGATACCTTCCTACCTTTTACTCTGTTTTGAAAGTATTTTGGCTTCTGCAATGGGTTGCTAGTAGTTTCTCTAGAGAAGTTTAAAAGAACAAAAATATTTTGATCATGTGAGACTTTTCACATGGTTCTGAATGATACTGTCCTTTTCAGCATTCTACTTAAAACGTTTAGGAAAAGTTAAATTTTATTTCACCTACTTGAGCAATTAAATTTCTACTCTTAAAAAAAGTATATTTTGATTGAATGACTTCCACAAATCCATGTTGTCTGGCATTAATTATGTCAGTGTTCTTTAATCAGCCTTGTCTGCTTTAGCTGATGAGTAGTATGAAGCAGACTGGTAGTGTAGCTACCTGAGTCATCCTGTTTACCACTGTACTTAAAAAGTAGCTTGTATGTTGTTCTGGATCTTTTAATATTCAAGAATTGGAGAAAATCAGCATTAATTATTCAATCAAGCAGGGTTTTTTATTTTGTTTTAAACATGGTTACTTACACTAAGTTAGCTAGCTGACAGAAATTAGCTAGCTCTAATAGCTGCCTGTGGAATGTTTCCTTGCTTGCAGAATGTGAAGTTTTATCATCTTGATGTAATGTTGCTTTTGCATGCTGAAGCACAACTGTTAAACTCCAGTTCCAAGTTTAAGGAGAACCCAATTCTAATTGCACTTAAATCTGCTCATGATAGATTCTGTTTTGTTCTTTGATTCTCAAAAATTTCAGCCTATTTCTAGGTTAAAAATGCCATTTCAAACCTACAGTAGCAACAGAATACCTTGAAAGGAAAAGGTACTGTTCTTCCTATATACTTCTGATCAAGCAGTAGACCATTTAAAAATAAAATAGCTGTGTATAGGAAGGATCAGTGGTATATCTTTTTTACAAGGTTTCCAAAGTTAATAAAAACCTTAAGCAAACAGCAGCACCCAGGCTATAAATTGCAGTGACTGCCTAAATATTTTAAGATTTCGTTTGTTTTGTTAGTAGGAGAGATTAGATGGGCAGGTCTGAATGCAGTCCTTGCCTAGACTCAATTTGAGATGATGAGTATCCAAACCAGCAAAACATCTTGGTGAGACAGATTGCCATGTGGTACAAGCCTACAGAATTCTGTAATGGAAATGCAGACATTTAACATTGCCATTTTAAGGTTTGTCCCTTGCTCATGGGCACTTAAGATTTTCAGGCAATCTTGTAGAAATCCTGAGGTTGAGCAAACTTTGGAAAACCCGTCATTGTAGATCTTTCAGAGTCTCATGAAATTTTGCCTATGTATTTATTAGATAGCTATATTTTTTAAAAGACCAGAGCTTGTGGCCAAGAATTGCCACAGTTACAGACCTTCCTTAGATTTTTTTTAATTATTTTTATTTTTAAACTGAAACATCTTATGCATTTTAACACACAAATCTGATTGGTAGAATCAAGTTCTGACTTGTTTCTGAGAGCTTTAATAGATTTGTCAGTTACTAAATGGTGAACTTGAAAAATAAAAACCTGAGTGTGGTAAAACAACCATTGTACCCAAAGCAAACCAATGAAGAGTTGAATGTTGCTGATAGCAACTTCTGTACCTATAATATTACATGTTAATTGTGAGTGAAAGCCACTTAAAGGCTTAATGTTATTGGATTACATCTTGTGTCTTCTCAGAGGATGGACTTCTGACTTCAAAAGTACTAAGCTGCTGACAAAACAGAAAGGATGTGTTTTCCCTTGCCAGTCCACAGGATGATGGTGGGGTTGATGTGATTTCTTCTCTTTTCAGTCCTGAGTTGGTGTCTGCAGTATCACCTCAGGAAAAGGGTTTCCATTTATGGAGTAATTTTTAATTTTTTTTTCCTCACAGAAAAGTTGTAGGAAAACTGCAACTGTTTGTAGCATTGTGCTTGCGCATTGATCAAAAATTTACCTGGTTTGTAGAAAACCTTGGAGAAAATGTTCCCCTTTGAAGGAGTGCTGAGAAGTCCTCAGGTATCATTATTGTCCAAGCAGTGCTAACTGGACAATACCAAATATGACCTCAGTTTCTTGCTTCAAGTTGAGACTTGTTCCTGTGTGCTCTTTGCCTGTATGAAATCTCTGGCTGTGCAGATTGCTTAATCAGTAGCCAGTAATTTGTACAAAGCCTTAATTTACAAAACTCTAGCAGTTCAGAAAGGGTCTTTTCCTTCAAATTGTATCAAGGGCTGAATGTGTTTGATATATATTATTTTTGTGACTTGTTATCCCAGATTAGTAAGGAGGCAGCATAGATAAAAGGCCAAAGTTAACATTTTAATCATTAATATTGAAGTTTAGAGGTTAATGTTATCTAGATAATAAAGATCTGATAAATTCATGCCTTTTCATTGACCACAATAGTTAAATTTATGACCCGATCATTCATTTCTTTTTTTTTTTAATTCCTCACCCTTTTTCTTGCTCCACCCTGACTCTTTCCTTTCATGATGTGTATGCTTCGTAGTCCACCCCAACTTGCTTTTCCAGTTAGCACAGCCTCTCCTTTGCACACCGACCGTGTGTGCCGTGCAGTCCCTGTCAAAGGTTTCTCTACAGTTTGGTCTCTGTGCTCTCACCTTTTGGCTGCTGCTTTGTGAAGCAGCATGTGGTTCTGTTTTCCCCGACTTGTCTGCTTTGACACGGTTATGTCTGTTCCTCTTGCCAGCTTGCTGTTGTAACTTTGAGTCTTTTTATTCCTCCTCCTTCAAAAACATTACCTGTTTCGAGAGTGCCTCCTTTCCAAGGGTTTTCTCTCAGCTTTGCTGTAACTATTTTTAATGTATGTTTTATTTCTGGTAATGTTGCCTATTAGAGTAAATTCACCTGTTTACTCAAATCATCTGCAGATCTAGTTTTTATTCCAGGTTCCATTCCTGTTAATCTACAGTTTCATTCACTTACAGATGTCTTTCAATTCAAAATTTATATAGTCAGAAATTCTAGGGAGGAAGTAACTTATCTGAATGTAACAAAGAGGAGGAAGCATCAAAATGTTCCCAGAACAAAGCTTGGTGTCAGGGGACAAGCAAAGCCATTTTGCAGCTCATTAGTGTGAGATGAGCAGGTTTTGAGTGTGCAATGTAGCTACAAAAGTGCTTAGGAGTCTAGTCTAGAGAAAGACAACATGGTATCCTCAATTTTGGGGAAGACAACCCAGAGGATGAATTAAGTGTGTTCCAGTGGCTCCAAAACTAGTAAACTGTTCAATCCTAACTGGTTTTTAGTGTTTCATTCTTCATGCTTTTCAGCTGTGTTTTCATTGCAGTTAGTCAGTGACAGCCTTTTTGGTATTACTGATACTAAGCTAGCTTTGATGTTAGGAGGTAGAGACTCTGGGTTCCCTGGCAATCCACATGTGTTGATCTGAAAGCTGTTCCCCCACATCGCCCCCAGCAGAAGGATTACCAGCATCACAGGAAGTGCAGAGACAGCCATCCAATTAAGGATACTAGGAATTGCGTTAGTCTTGTCTCTGCCAAAGTGTGCACAATGGTTTGCTTGAATTGCTCCACAGTATTTTCATGTGTGGCTGCTGTATGTTGTCTTTAGGTACCTATCCTTGTATATTGACTTGAAAAATGATTAATTTATATACTGTTCTAATGAGCTCTGTCAGCTGCTTTAGAAAGGCAGTCCAAACAGACTGAAATAATCTCAGACTAGGCCTGTGAGAATGGCTGGATACTTTATTAGCTCCTGGTGATAGTTCCATTTAATGATATAGGGTTACTGTGAAAATAGAAATACTACAATTTGGATATAAATTATATTGTGTATAGGAAAAAAAGTTAGCTTTTGTATTTTTACATGCCATACTAAATGTTGGTAGGTTTAGGCTGTAGGGATTTTTACAAATATTTGTAGTCTTGTGGCCAAAAGATTTGCATAGAAATATCTTCAAGCAGTTTTAATGTGGGGTTTGGGTTTTTTGTGTTTTAGCTTCTAGGCTGTTCTGGTTTTTATTTTTTAAAATATAATTACTTGAGTAGCATATATATAAGAAAAGAACCCCATATCCTTTGTTTTTGTCTTTCTTCAGTAACTAATGCCATTTCCACTTCTATCTCTCCACATTTTTTTTTTTCCCCATCACCTTTCAATACAAAGTACAGACAAACTTGTGCATCTCTTTATTTAGTCCTTGGGCCTATTAAGGAACAGAGTTGTGATATAGCAAAGCTCTCTCCCATCTGTCTCTGCGTTCTTGAAGTCTAACCAAGTAGTTTCTGTAGGTAATGATTCAAAAGCTTTTTCTTTTGGGCTTTGGCTGCAGTGTATTTGATGTATTTAAAAAAATAAATGAACCAACCAACAAAAAATGAAACAAAACAAAAAATCCCCCAACAAACACAACCAAAAAACCACCCCACAACAATAACAAAAATCAAAACCTCTTCTGCAGAATTTTGCCATTGCTGGAACAAAAGAAGAGCTGTATTTTCTTACTGCAAAAGACACTTCTCCAGAGCTGCCTGGACTGGACTTGGCTCTGATAGAGAACTTCATAGCCTTACCTTGTTCTTGCCATCCAGTGTGGTTTCATCTGCTGTTATCCATACACTCTATACATGGGAACTTGACCTGACCTTCATTAGTTACTGCAGAGCCTTGGCTAATAGGAATGAAAGTAGCTGAAGTCTGTGGTTGTGCTTTTTTTTTTTTTGCTTAATAAAATCAAGAATGAGAGAAATACAGTCATTTGCCTGCAGATTATATGAGGAAGTAACAGCACTGGATGTATTCAATCTTTAGAAAGGCTTATTTTTCAAGAATGAGCAGTGGAAATTTCCTGAATACTCTGCCACTCAACTGGCAAATCTTTCTTGCTGTAATTCTAGTGGGTTTTTTATCCTCTTGTAATTGTCAGGAAGCTGCAATTCTTAATTAAGCATTACTGTTTGTACAGAAGAGGATTACTTATCAAATTCTCCATGTTTAGTTGTCTTGTGGTAATCACTGATTTGAAAAGGGACTTTTCATACAGTTTTTCTTCAGACACCCTGATCCAGTGTCCAGTTTGAGCTGTTAAGAGAGGAATTTAGGGAAGGAATCTTTATGCAATTACTCCTATATTAGTAAATTAGTCTGTGTTGGAAAGCTGAAGTGGATTCCCAAAAAAACCCCCAAATTTCCATGTAGTCAGGTTTTTTGCTTCTTTGTGTGGCCAGCTGTGCTTTTGTATTGTGAAGAAATTTATGAAGGACTGTATTAATCTAGTTGATTTCAAAGTATAAATTTTTATTTTCCAGGTTCACGCTTTTTAAAAAAGAGGAATAGAACAGGAAAAAATGGCAGCAGAAACTCAGACACTTAACTTTGGGCCTGAATGGTGAGTTGTTTCTGTTTTTTTAGATTCTGAAACATTGTCTAAAATTAAAAAACAAACAACAACAACAAAAAACCCTAATAAAAACACACCCCTCCCAAAAAAAACCCCAACCAAACAAAAACCACAAACCAAAAAAAACCCAAACCCCATGAATTTCTGCCCTTTTGAGACTGAATCTATTGTAAGACTGAATGGGATATAATGTCTTTGTTGTTTCCTACTGATTCACCTCAGTCCCTGGCCAGTGACTTGAGAGCAGTATTATAAAGTTAGCCTTCACTCTGTGAATTGGCATTGTGTATGAAATGAGTTGGATTTCACATGATGCTCATGCATTACATTTTCATTGCTACCAAGTTTCTGAAGGAGGAATAATACTTCTGATCTCAAAGGTATACACCAAGTAAGTGAAGATGACTGACTTGGCCTTTCTATGTGAGTATTAAGGTATTAAGGAAGCTCTTACACTCTCCTTACTGGACTTAAATCTATAGCTAAGCAAGGTTGGTTTTTTTTTCAGTATTTAAAACAACACAAAACAAAACACCACAAAAAATAACAAAAAAACCACAAAAGCCAAACAAGAAACAAAACAAAAACAACAAAAAAACCCACCCCAAAACCCATATGAAAAAACCCAGAAAACAAACAAAAAAACCCCAACAAAAATCAACCAACCAAAAAATCCATGTGGAGTATGGCAGAAGTGTGTGTTTCATGTTGGTCTTCTGCATGTGTGCACTGGAAAATGTCTGGAAAAATGAGCTATTGTGTTAAAGGGAATGCATGGCATTGTGTAATTATGTGTCAGCTGTTAGTTTTCCAGCTTGTCTGACATGCTGTCCTGACTTTTGCTAAAGAGTAATTACACAGGTGTGGTTATTGTCCAGTGTTTATTTCAATTTCTTGTTCAAGTGTTGGGGACGGCAGTTATGAACAAGAATTCTGTATGGTGTTGTTTCTGAAGTGATGTGATCCTTAAGTGTGTAAACAGAGTGTGGAGTGGTTATAGGAAATAAAATTGCTTTATGGTATGTGGTAAGGCTACTGCTGGCATAATGTTCACTTGGACACATTTTTATACACAAAGTACAAAAATTGGAGGGTATTCAACAAAAGTAAGACATGATTTGTGGCCTGGAAAACAATGAGAGCTCAGCCTCTTTTGTTAGAATGAAAGAAGGTTAAAGAATGACTTGATGACTATCTATAAATACACCCACCAGGCAGCTATCTTTATCCTGGAGTGCTCTTCGGTGTAAGAGACAGACATTATTAGATTCATTGATGGATGGAAGCCAAAGTTTTATTAATAAAAGAGAAGGGGGAAGGCAACTCTAAAAAAAAATATATATTTTAACAGTAACTTGATATGTCATACTGAAGGGACTTCAGTCTCCATTTAGTTCAAAAAAACATGTTAGATTATGAAAGTATGTATTACACTTCAATGAGTTACTGTTTTGTTACAGAAATAATGGAATAAAATTCTAAGACTTTATTTCTTTTGGGTTGCGGTATAGTCAACATCTGTTATGTACGCTGCTGTATCGTTCAGTTGTGAAACTCCCAGTCGCGTTTGATCCTGAGTTGAATGTAGCACTGAGCTATCTAATCCTTTGAATAATACTTCCCCAGGCGTTTTTTGTTTGGAAGTGGCATGTGAAGAAGCTGCCACTGGGTGGCACCAAACTAAAAAAATAAGATAAACATTTGACTTGCAAATTCCTTTTTCCTTTCTGTTTATAGAACAATGAAATGAATCAATGTGCTTCATTAAGTAGGTGAAAGGTAACCTCTGAATCAGTGTTGTAGTTTAGATCACATTCCTTTCCAAGGATTTTATGATGAGAAGAGTTTTCATTGTTTTACTAAGTTGGATATCAAGGAGAATGTAAGAAAATGGTCTGGGTTTTGGTTCTTGACACACATTCTTGTGTGAAGCGTTCCTCAAACTTAAAAATGGGTAGCTGAGGAAATGTTTGAGTAGGTGAGGAAATGATTGTATAGAAGAAGACTAATTCACCTGTAGAATGGGAATAATATCACACAAGTCTAAGATGTTATCTGCAAGAAGTTGAGTAGCTTACCTGTGTGGGATGGGACCAAGCTTAATAGCATATTTAACTGTTACTGGAAGTTATATTACTGCTTGAAAGATTTCAGTAAACTGTGGCTCTATTTTGTACATGCATTGTCTTTTTGAGACAGTTAAGCTAAATGATGTGCTCTCTGCAAAATGGTACTTATTTTAAGTTCTGGAAAAGGCATTTGGAGTAGAGAAGGATTTCAGAGATATAAGAAGAAACCTCACTGTGAAATTTACTGTCCGATACTGTTTGCTAAGCTTTGCAAAACATCTGAACAAACTTTTTCCTTAGATTAGTGTTTGCTGCACCAACCCAGGGATTTTTCTTGTCAAAATGATGTCATCAGTAATATCTACAGAAGATGTCTAACTGAATTTTGTGCAAGCAGTGTAAATAGCTTAGTCAAGGCTTTAGGGACGTAGCTAATTTGCTATATAGCCAACATAAGAATTCTTCAGGGGATGAGTTGAATTCCTTGATGTGCTTCTGGGAATCTGTATTGGTTTTCTTTCTCCTGACTATGGGAAAAATGAGGAAAACTCTTTCACTCTTCTTGTTGAAGCACCAGTTTGTAGAGGTTTTTAAGTGTTAATGTCTTTCATTTACTTGGAGTACTGGATTTATTCAATTTGTGTCAAATCTGTAAACGTGCAGAGGGATGACTGCATAGATGATGATGTTCTCAACTCAGTTTTAATTGCTTTTTCTCTTTTGATTTAGGCTGCGAGCTTTGTCTAGTGGCGGGAGCGTGACATCCCCTCCCCTGTCTCCAGCTTTGCCAAAGTACAAACTAGCAGACTACCGCTATGGGAGAGAAGAAATGTTGGCACTTTTCCTAAAGGATAATAAGGTGAGCCGGATAAGGAAGAAGGGTTGATGTGTGTCTTCCTAATGACAATCTTGGGATTATAAAGGTTTATTTGTATTTTGTTATTATGGACAAAGAAATTGTGCATCCTTTGGCAAAGAGGTCCAATTTTGGTTTGTGGTTGTTTATTTTTGTGTCTGTGTGCTTATTTGATCCTACTCTTACTGTGTTCATTATGTTTGATTGCTTTTGCCACTTCAGGCACAACTTCCTGTACCCCCAAGAACAACTAAACCTGATTGTCTTATTCAGTCCCACTGCCACAGATGACTGAGTGTTAAAGTCTCCTTACAGGTCTTCAGACTTGTTTACCTCAGAGTAGGATTTTATTTAATACAGTGTAAAATAGTTATTTGATTCAGCTTGAAAGTCAGGCAATAAATCATATTAGTAGACCATCCAGAAAAGGCAAGAACTTACCATTTATGTTGATTGAAGGCAGTTCACTGCAGCAGGTAACCAGCCCACTGAGAGCAGTCCTCAGGTAGTTCATTTTGCTGGGACTCGGGACACAAATACAATCTAGCATGTGTAATACAAAAGAGCAGTGTCAAAAGTTGGTAACTTTCCTCTGGTATAATTTCAAACAAGGGTTCTCAGTGACAAAAAGTCCCATTTCAGAGAGAATTTCAAGCAATATCCATATATTCTGCAGTTGTAAACATTAGTTTTTTCTGCAGATGGTGACAGCAGTTGGTGCTGCAGGCACATAGTGACTTGTAAGTCTGAATCCCTTTGAAAGCCTTACCCTCAAGTCAGGGAGGGACTGCTAGAAACTTTGTCAGTTGTGCCTTTAGCTTTGCATATGGATGTGCCCACACAGCTCCATAGTCTTACCCTATTGTGGCTGTGCTGATGTTTTCATACAGTGCTGGGAGCCCTGTGTTGCTTATACATGGATTCGAAGGAAGGCATTGAGTGTCAGACTTTACTAAAGCTGTTAAGTGTGTTCTAGCTTAAAGCCATGCTTTAACATGCAGAGTTATCCTGCTCTGCTTTGAGAAGCTGCAAATTAAACCTTAATATTATGCTTGAATAATTCATCCTGTCAGAGGTCATTGCTTTTTTGCAGTTTTTGTGTTGTATCAGATGATGCTAAGAACTCTGCAGCTGTGACTGATTCAAAACAAACTATTAATAGTCTGTGTTTCAAGAGGCTCTCCAATGGTTATGAATGGTCCAAAAGAGTATTGTGTCCCTGTGTACTTGCCAGAAGGGCATTGCTATTCACTTATGGCTTGCTTTAGATATACCTGTGTTTCTGCGGTGTTGAGTAATAGTAGTTGAGACTGAGAGGACTCTTTATGCTGTTTTAGTAAATTAGTAAAATTAGTCATTTTGCAGATGACCCCAATCTAGGTGTATGGGTTGATCTGTTAGAGGGTAGGGAAGCTTTACAGTGGGACTGACAGGTTAGATCAGTGGGCCAAGGTTAATTGTATGGGCTTCAACAAGACCAAGTGCTGGGTCCTGCATTTGGGTCATAAGAACCCCATGGTAAGCTACAGACTTGGGGATGTGTGGTTGGACAGCTGCAAGCTGGAAGACAACCTGGGGTTATTGATCAATAGTCGACTAAACATGAGTCAGCAGTGCGTGCACAGGTAGCCAAGAAGGCCAATAGCATCCTAGCTTGTGTTAGAAACGCTGTGGCCAGCAGAAATAAGAAGGTTATGGTCCCCCTGTACCTGGCACCGGTGAGGCTGCATCTTGAATATTGTGTTCAATTCTGCGCCTCTCAGTATATGAAGGACTTAGAAATTCTGGAGCGTGTCCAGAAAAGGGCCCAGAGCACAACTCCTATGAGAAGTGACTGGGGGAGCCTGGGGTTGGAGAAGAGGAGGCTGATGGGAGACATTATCGCTCTCTGCAACAGCCTGAAAGGAGGCTGGAGCGAGGAAGGGGACAGCCTCTTCTCCTTGGTGACGTGTGACAGGACCAGAGGGAATGAATGCAAGCTGCACTGGGGAGGTTTAGGCTGGTTATTAGGAAATATTTCTTCACTGAAAGGGTTATCAAACATGGGAATGGTCTGTCCAGAGCAGTGGTAGTTTTGCCATCCCTCGAGGCATTTAAATGTGAATCTGGTGCTCAGAGACACAGTTTAGTGGTGAGCTTGCAGTGTTGGGTTGAAGGTCAGACTACATGATCTTGAAGGTCTCTTCCAACCAAACACATTGTGTGGTTCTGTGTGTATTGTCAGCTACTGGGTGTGATGTTTTTAAGCTCTATCTTGTACCCTTATCCTTTTTCACAAAACTAGACGTAATTGTGAGCTAGATATTTTTGAAACAATTACCTGTTGGCATAATTAAAGCTTACTTGGCTGAAGCTGCAGCTTTTTCATGTGCTCAAGGTCACCTCTGCTGATGGAATTTCCATCTGATGATGGACTGATGAAAAATCAGTGTTAAAAATTATTTTGATTTAAATCACCAGTGTTCTCTATTTAGTAAATCCATACCTGTATTTTTGATTAATTTTGATTTTTGTTTTATTTTCCTTGTTTGTTGTAATTTGGAAGTGCTGACTCTAAGTCAAATGCAATCTCTGTGCTATATATGGTAGGTTTCTTAATATATAAATAAAAAAAACTGTCTGTAAAGGTACATTGAAGTTAAACCAGTATTTTAATTTACCAGATGAAATTTTACTTAGTTCAGACTTGAGCTGCAGTAGTATGGAAGTTTGAATTCTCATGTGTATGATATTGATACTTTGTATATTATAGTTGTGTACTGGATAGATCAAGACAGATTTGACAGGTTAAAATTTTTCTGTAAGTAAAAGTATGTGGTGTCACTGATGTAATGCAAATACTTAAGTATATTTGTGTGCTATCTTCCTTTCATACAGATACCTTCAGACCTTCTGGATAAGGAGTTTCTGCCTATTTTACAAGAGGAGCCCCTGCCACCACTGGCACTTGTACCTTTTACAGAAGAAGAACAGGTTTGTATCCTTTTTATAAAAAAATAAATAAAATACTGTCATTAATGTAAAGGCAAAATTAAGAGTAAGGCTCCATTAAACCCCATAAAATTTGAGATTAATACATTTCAGAGGAAGAAATTCTGTAAGCTTGCTGACTTGGCATAAAGTTTAAATTCCATTCATGCTCAATTATCTGAAACTTGAGCAAATCTTTTTCATACGATGTTCTGTTGGTGGCAGTTGACTTGTTAAATCTAGGATCATCACGCAGCTTTTTCAGATCAGTGAAACTTTCTACAGTTTTTGGACCCTCTTCTGTGTTATAATAGAAGTGTCTAAATTCTGTAACTTCAGTTTTGTGGTCTTTGGAGAAGCGTTTGAAGTTTTGTTGTCAAAATTTCTTAGAAAGGTGCAGTACTCTACTTGGTATGTAAAATGTTGCTTCATTATTTCCTTGTTTGGTCTCTGTAGGCCTATAATTAATTGGTGAACAAGACAAGAGTGAGAACAGGTAGTCCACAAAGATTCCATTTAAGGGGGATTGATCTGAGTAGTTTGAAAGCCCTTGCACAGAAAACTGTCCCACCCCCCTCTGAATAAATGCCTCTGACTCTTGACTCTGAATTGATTCCCTCTATGACTGTCAGAACTTCTGATTTTGCAGTTGCTCTCTAGTTTGTCATATTTCTTAGCACTTTTTTCTTACTTGAGAAGACTGTGGTTTGGGATTTTGTTTATATTCTAATTGAAAGCCAGGTGTTTTTACTGGCACACTTTTTGAGTGTAATTTGATTTTTTGCAGAGGTAGGAGTTGTTAGTAGTACGTTTAAGATTTCAGAGTATCCTCCTTTGATACTCCTTCAGAGTATCCTTCCTTTGCTCCGTGCTATTGTATTCTTGGATTTTTCGTCATCTCTTTGTGCCTGGGTATTCTGGCATGTCCTTTTCACCTTTTCTGGAATTCCTTCCTCTTCCAAGGTGCTTGATATTGTGTCTTTTTAGGATGCTATCCTTTGACATAAGATGCTAATAGTTTAGCTTTAATCAGTAGTCATATTGAAGTTCATGTGAATACACTGTAGGCACTTCATGTCATAGTCTTAACAGGCAACTGAGATAAAGAACATCCTTTTATGGGAAATCCTAGCCCAGCTCCATTTCTGTAGTGGGAACAGGATAGATTCAGGCAGCAAACCCAGGAAATGGGCAGCCAGATGTACAGTAGCACACTAAAATATTCAGTCTTGATGTTAAATAACTTTGGACATATTTTTTTGCTCATGCATAGTGGAGTCCTTCAGAGTAAGCTACAAAGCCTTTTCCAGTTAAAGGGGATGTTGACTTCTGGTGATAGTCAAAATACTCTTGAAGAGGAAAATTTAAGGCTATGGTATTGAAAATGTGCTGAATAGCCTCTTGGTACACATGAAGTGGTAAGTGCTGCTGAGCTTCATGAACAGGTAGTCGTCTGCTATAGTGTCCAGTGTTTCATCAGTCTTGAAAATTTCTGAGGACTTGGTGTGCACTGTCACTCTCTTTTTTTTTTTTTTCCTGTCCCTTTCCCTTGTAATCATATAGGAGTCTTCATGGTTGATTCAGCAGTTCTCTACAATATCTAGAAAACTCTTAAACTGAAAGAAGAGGTCCATACTCCCTTGTTAAGAAAGTCTTTCCTTTAATGCTTTCTGGGGACCTAGAGGATGTGAACAGGTGTTTTTCTTGTCTGGAGATCTTCTTCCCCTCCTTTGAGTGATTTGAGATATTATGGGAATGACATTATTTAAGCTACCAGAAATTCCTGGTGTTTGTTCCCAGTGAAATAACAAATGTTGCTCCTTTTCCAGAATCATGTTCAGAGTGATCTTGAAGTGAATATTAATGGCTTTGCTGCTGTTTGTGGTACAGGAAAACTCTTTTCACCTAAGGTTGATAAGAGTTTAAAATGCCTTTGTGCCCCTTCTGTGAAAACTGAGGGTAATATTATCCTCTGAGAACATGATGAACAGAGATTTGGGATTCCTGTAGAGGACAGGCTGATCAGAACACATGGACTTTGGGTTCACTTGAAGCTGAACCCATCAGGCTTACTCTAGACTTGGGTTCAGAGCAATTTTTGCTTGCAAGCTGGGAGTTAATGTGCTTGTATGTGTAGTATGTGCAGGAAGAACTTGTCTCAAGCTGATTTACAAATGAATTGTCTAGAGGTGGATAATGTCGGTTATATGTACTTAAGTTTAAACTTTAGTCCTGTGGAATTAAACTAATAAGATAATAATGGCTACAGTATTCCCTGTTGTAGAATATGGATATACTTTGTGTGGAATTGCTGGTCCTTTTTATTCTTTTTTTTAATGTAGAATTTCACTTCTGTGGTGATAAGGATGTTGAGTGAACCTAGAGCTCCATTAATTCACCTTGTAGTAAGTTTTGTTATATGTCTAAGATAATTTTCCAGGTGACTGTCTTCTGAAGAAAAGTTTCCTGTAGATAGCTTTAAATAGAGGTTTCCCCCAGCACCCACTGTCAATATGCAGCATGGGTTTTTTGCCCCCTCCGCCCCCCTCTTCCTGTTTGCACTAGGAGAAAATTCAGTTGTCCTAATCTTACCTGTTTGGGGAGTAAGAGTCTTGGATTCTTGCTCAATATAATGCAGATTTTGTTGTTGTTGTTTCCTCCTTGGTTGTGTTTCTGATGTCCACTTCTTGGGATGTTTTCCAATTGCTACTGAAGAATTGAGCCCCTGGTTTGGTGCATCTTTGCTCTTTGTGTGTTGTCAAGGTTGGATGATAAAGTAATATACCAATCAGTACTAGGATGGGGTTTTTGCCTTTTTTGCCTTTGTATTTTTGTAACTTACTGTGATTTTTACCATGTGGATTATTATCACTGTGCATGTTCAAGGATTGCATCTTCACCACAGTAAGTTCTACGGGGGGTGTGTGGGGGGGTGGACACGGAATTTGTTCAAAGTTTAGGCAGGCGAGTTGAATAACAAAATATTGGAAGCTTGATTACTGTTTTGTTCTTACTGGAAAAATAAAGCAGCAAAATAAAGGAATCTCCTACGCAAAGCACAGAATCTGCTCAACATCTTAAAGTTGTTTCAGTAGTTAAATATTTAAGTACTTCACAAAAGTATAAGTATCAACAGCAGGAAAGGTGATGATTTGCTTAGAGACAAATGGAGGCGGTTCTTTTTGACTTGCTGTTGAAATGGCTGCTTGAAACTTTAAGAGCTAGTTAGGAAAATAGAATCAACTTTACTGGAGCCTGACCTTGCTGTTCAACATGCATGACTGGATTTCCCCCTCCCAAGTCTACTTAGATACCATTTCACTCTTTAAGGAAGATGATCTTTGTAGGAAGAACATATCAAGCAGTTAGGCTTGGTTCTGAAATGGGTTAAAATTCCTTCAGATGTCTGTTGGCTTTGACATCAGCCATTTAGATTTTAAATAGTGTATAATTGTTTGTCTCATTGTTCTCTGAAGACCTTCAAAGTCACAGTAATTCAGATGAGTTCATGTAAGCAATTTATCTACTTTAAGTTCTATCAAGACGTCTGATGTAACAGCTTTTTGGAGTCGTTTGCATTCGAATTATTTAAAAATTCAGTTCAGAAAATGTGTGAATTAAGGTTTTCATATTGATGCTTCTGAACATGCTCCTGAATTCTTTGGCCCAATTTTCCAATGGCGTGTGCTTAGAGAACTGGGCCAGAGTTGTTTGCAATTATCTGTTCTTTATCAAAATAGCTTTTTCTTTAGCAACCTCATATTAAAATAATTTTAATTTTACTGGTGTTTATTGTCTTCTTAAAATAAGTATCACTTAAACTCCAGAAGTCTTAAGTACACTTAGTTTTTCCCCAAAGCATGTTATTCCTGTGATACATTTTGAGAAACCAAAAGACTAATTTCTTCAAAGGATATTGATAAATATAATTTCATTCAAGTTCTGTTGGTCTTTACATGTTCCTGCTTTGCTTAAGTAGTAAATGTAGAATTATTATTAATTAATGGTGTTAGGCATAGGCAGGTGCCAATCTCTTTTTTTCTTTTCAACTGAATGACTGTGTTTAAAGCTGCTGCAGTTCTAATCACTTCTGTGCTGGAATAATCTGATAAAGGAATAGGTGCTCACTTGCTACCTTTAGAGCAGGGAAATTTCAGGTAAGTAACTTGGAAGCCCTAATATTGACCAAGATCCTTTTAATAGACTGGTTTAGCTACTTGTGCCTCCCAGGAATCCTTTTCCTTGTTAGTGTTAGTCATAGAGGATTTGTAATGATCATAAGGAAAACCAAGCTGGTATTAAGGTAAATATAGGATAATGATTAAGTGTTTCTGGTTTGGTTGTGGGGTTTTGGTTTTGTTCTGCACAATCTCACCATGGCTCCTTCTTCTTCTTGGCAGAGAAATTTCTCGATGTCTGTAAACAGTGCTGCTGTCCTGCGGTTGACGGGACGTGGAGGAGGAACGGTGGTAGGGGCTCCTCGAGGTCGAAGTTCCTCTAGAGGTCGAGGTGAGCTGTTGCTGGGATCTGCTGCAATGTATGCAGGTGATCCAGGTTAAAACTTCTGAAAGATGTTAGATGGAGCTTGGTTATAGCCAACTTTTTCTCATTCCTACTTTGCTTTCCCTTAAAGCTTTGAAACCTTTCCATTGAAGTGGTGTTACGAATACTGTGTTTAGTAATTGTACTGCACACCTTGGTGCTCATCTGGTACCTGTGTTATGTGTCTGTCACATTGGTGGGTGTGAAAAGGAAAAAGAAAAGGTAGACTTGAAATAGAATAGGAAATTGCTTGTTTCAGAATTGTTAGAAATTACTTTAATAAAGGTATAAAACCAATTTATAGAGAAAGGGAAGAAGAATCCACAAATGTATTTAAAACATGAAGATTGTCATAGGTGGTGTTCAGTATTCTGAAGAGTCATTTTTAATTATCAACATCCTGAGAATAAACAGGAAGTTAATGAAAAGACGTAACTGAATTTGGGAGAAATTTGTCTTGCCTTTTTTAGTGCATCACTATAGTCAATGTCTCATCCTAGATAACTTAAGATTTTTGTAAATGAATTGAGAAAATGTCCTCAAGCTGTACCACTAGATTCAAAACAAATTGTTAAATCCAGAGTTTATCTTAGCAGGGAAGGAAGCTTGTAACTTGAAAATATCATCAGGAGGGATTAATCATGTAACCTCTGTCTTTGCAGGTGTTCAGGTGAAGTTTCTTTGAGGGTCCTTTCTAATTTAATTCTAAATGTCTTTAACCAGTGATATTTTCAATAACATCTTTGGAAATCAGTTCCGTACATAACTGAATGCTTGACCAGAATTTTACTTAATTTATACTGTCATTTTATTCCTTAATTTTGCTTTCTCCTTGGCTTGCATCTTTCAGATGTCTGAAGATTGTCATCTATCCTCTTGCTGTTTCTTCCCAGCTAAGGCATATATATTTAAAATTTTCAGAGGCTAATCCTGGATTTTCCTGTCACTTCCCCTTGTTTATTTGTAATTGTCTTTGGCCAAACACTCAGGGCTTAATTAAAAAAAAAGTATTATGTGCACATACATATGTGTGGAATGACACTCATCTATACCTTGTTGCATTTCTGTTGCACATTTGAAAGCTATCATGCTTTTGCTGTGTGCTTTTAACATGCCTATTGCACTGCTGTCATCCACATTTCACTTCTGCTTAGAATACCTATATCAATTTTTTGGAGATGTTAAGGCTCAATTCTTCAAATGAAATTAATGCTGCTTAAAGTTTGGTGATTTGAGATCATATGACCACTAGTGTACTCTCTAGTTTCAAAATCAAGATACTGTGACGATTTCTAATTTGCCAAACCCTTTATTTTTCTCTCTTGTCAAGTTTTCTTTTTTTTTTGTACAGTTAACAATTAATGTCACCCTTATGCAGTGAGCAGTGGATTGCTTTTTAATTGCCCCTGCTAGTTTCAGTGAGGTGATACGGTTAAATGTGGCAGCATATGGTTTGTAATACAGTGATTATATTGTTGAATGTATTTGAAAATTCTATTTGGCAATAAACTTTGATTTATTACACTTTAGTGGACAGAACTTAATGTATGCAGTATTAAAACTTTGAAAGCTGCATATTCCTGTTTTATCATACTTTTAAGATGAGTTAAGAAATATTAGCTCGAGCTTTTTACAAAATTGATTTTCACTTTTTATTTTCATCCTCAATCTTTCTCAATTTGAATGAATTGTTGTATGCAGTGCTTTTTAGGTTCGCTGTCATTCTTACCTTCTAAGTTGTGAAGGATGCATTTCTGTAGTAAACTTCTTCAGTACATTAGTGAGCTTTCCCTCTTTCATTGAGTCTCGTTGCTGTTTGCTTCTTCCAATCTTCCTCCTTTTCACAAGCAATGAGTTTGGGGCTTTAGGCATGATGAATCTTCCTAAAACTTCTATATCTCAACTAAAAAATCTGGGTTTCTGCCAGGACAGAATTCTAATTATTTTCATTATTATACATGTAACATTCTTGTAATGAAGGACTTTGTTTCTAATATGAAAAGCTCAGAGTAGAAGTGTTGACATTTAACTTAGAAAACTAACACATTGCTTACAAGTAGCAAGCTTTAAATGCAGTTCTATTTATTTCAAGGTACAGTGAAACGGATTTGGAATTTCTTCAGAGTTTGTTCACTAAATTAACTGTTTCACTTAACAGCTGGAAAATACTGTTCTTTATTGCATTGCAAAATTGCCTGAGTTAAAAAGGTCGTCTGGTGTTTTTCATGAACTTTATACTGTTGCATGCAACAAAACTGCTGCTGATCAAATGCAGGCTTCAGCTGTACTGAAACAAGATTACTGTCTTTAAGTGACTTGCACAACAGTAACTTCAGAGGTGAATTTGCATGTACAATTAGATTTGTTAACTAAGTTCCCTCACTGAGGGACAAATTACAGAATTGTGTTTCAGCATTTGGGAGTGGGAGAGGAAACCTGTGACAGGTTGGCAAAGGGAAGAATGGGTGAATTGCTGGTAAAGGAAGGTTATTGTTGGAACTCTGAATGTGACTTACTTTATCAGTTTTTAAAACCAAAACATAACACTTAGTAAATATTTTCTCAGTAGTGACCCAGGTCTTCTTGACAACAGTTTTGTTTTGCTGATGTGAAAGTGATTACTGTGGGGAGGTTGCTTTGGTTTTGTTTTGGGGTTTTTTTTTATTTTTATGGCTGTGTGCTGAAATACAACTTGCTGTTACTGTTTAAAACCATTTGCAGTGTGCAGCTGCTATTACTAATACCATATGTCTTGTGTAGGGATGTAAATACAATATATTTTATTTAGTTCTGAAGTTATATTCTCTAAAGAAACCAAGTGCTTGCATGTGATCTTTTTTCTAATAGACTTGTTTTCCTGGGAGCTCCCTGTGGTGTGCAGTTAAGCCTTGTGCTTTGTGCTGTCTGGACTGGAATGTCAACATTCATGAATAAGAGCGTCAGTGGAGGGGAGATTTAAATAGTCTCTGGAATGGGCTGTAAGCTTACAGACACCTTGTTTTGAGGCTGTTCTCCTTTTTTGGTAAAGACCCTTCTGAAGGGTACTTTGCTTCCCTTCAGAGCTCTTTCCCTTCCCACCCACTTTCCCCTTTGTAATGTGTATCTGCTGCAGCTGGAAAGTGTGTAAATGGTGTTGAAGTGGAAGGTTCTCATACCTAAACAGCAGTGGTTGAACTATAGTTGTCCTGCTTTTCCCACACATATTATGGCTATGATAATAATGACTGAACTCCAGTCATGCTGTGATTTCAAGCATTTGCTTGTTGTACTGTGGGGTTTTTTTGGGTTTTTTTTTTTGTAATAACAGAATGACCGTGTGCTGCTTCTTGCCCTCTTGCTTGTGTCTTGTATTTTTTACTTAAATCCAGACATGCCTGTTTTTCGGGTTAGAGAATTTTGGCTGTTATGATTTCAATATCCAGTAGATTGAGGTCCTCATTCTGAGGTTTTTAAGCAATTATTGAATGACACAGCTGCTTCATTCAGTCCTTCAATGGAAGGATTTATTGACATCTGTTGACTTCATTGCATTCATTACTTAGTGCAATATCTACAGTTACAGTCTGTTCCTCATGTGACAGGCATTTTTTTGAAAGTGGCCTTCTATTTAAAATAAGCATGTCATTCTAGATTTATGAGCCACAAAAAAAAGTTAAGAGGTGCAGAAAGAGAAAGGCTATCAGTGTGCTTTTATGTGCAGAATTATCCTCTCTGCAAGCATTTGTCCTGTGTTCCATTATGAGTATTACCTGTGTCCTGGTGTACGCTCTCAGGTCAGACTCATTGATGTAGTTCTTGCTGAATAACTGACTTTGTACGCTATGATTTTCCTTAACTAGCTCCTTATCTTTTGTAACTTGGGAGGATCTGTTTTAATGCAGTATACTTCTCAGTGGTCTGCTTGCTTTCTGCTGGAGTTGCACATGTACATCTCCTGGGTGCTCTTGACTGGGCACATCTTATTACTGCACCTGGATGATGTGCCTTGGAGAACTCACTGGAGGAGGGTGGCAACACAACCAGGGCAAAAGTGGCTTAAGTAGGTCCTGTTCTGTACTGTGTGGTATCAGTACAGCTGGGAGTTGAGTAGCATGGCCCCACAGGCAGCCTTAAACTGAATTACTGGATACCTGTGATTTATTTGGACCTTTTTGCAAGGTTATCTTCTAAATTAGACCATTTCAGTGGCTGAGCACAACTGGAATACTGATGAGCTGTGACACAGACAGGGGTAAGCAGAGAGAGGTTTCTCAGGCTCTTGTTTCACATACTTTTAAAGCAGCCATGGGGCTGTTAAAACAACTCTGATTCTGTTCTTCCCCTTATACAGCACATTGGCTTTATTTGCTGATGAAATCTCTCATGTTGCCAGCCTTGTGTCTCTGCTGGTTGTGTCTGCTATCAGTAATCAGAGTTCATTCATGCTTGCTCGCATGGTATGGGGAGCACTACAGATGTTGCTATTGCTCCCTATATAAAAAAAAGGACAACCAGTCTTGTTCCTGATGAAAAGTTTATGCAACTTGCCACTTCCATTACTTCAGAGACCTGAGATGAGTCAGTGCCTTCATTCTGTTTTGACTCTGCCTGCCTGTGGCTTCCTCTTAAGTGCTTTTGCTTTATTATCCCCTGTGAGAGGAAGAGATCTTTCCTGTAGTGAAGAAAGTAGGCAAAGATTTGGCATTGCATGAGATGCTTGAACTTCCCTGGACTTTATTTGTGAAGAATAATAGCTTGGAGTCATTTTCCAGGATTTGAAGGGACCCATAATGGCTTAACTGGACAAGCATTGTGCTACATTTTTGATGTTGTATCACATCTTTAACAGGTCTTTTCTAAACTAAATGATTCTGTGATGTTTACTGTTTCTTGCCTTTTCAACTTATTTTGCACTCACAACTGTGATCACCTTTGTAACACATGGTGAAAAAGTTTGTGTTTTGAATACAGTTAGAGGTCTGACGCTAATCTCTCCTCTCTTGCCTTGAGTGCTCAGTCAGCTCCTCTGTCTCCACCTCAGTTTGTGTAGGAACAGCTATGCTGAATCAGGCAAGGGCTCATTTAACTCAACAGTCTGTCTCCGGCAACATCCAAAAGAAGATGCCTTGGCAAGAGAATAAGGGCTATATAAAAATACAAAGGTGAAGAAGCATCACATATATACTCAGCTTCCAGACATTTGCAGCTCAGTGTATTTCCCAAACCAGATGTGGTCTCTGTGTTTAGTAAATATCAGTGGTATGTGTCTTTTATGAGGTTTTTTACGAGTCTCCATCTGAACTTGAGAATCCCCAAAACTGTGGTAAGGAAGTCCACATCTCTGTGACAAGGAATTTTGCCACTCAGCTGCTTTCCTTGTGCTAGGAACAGGATAGTTTTGTCTGAAGAGGGTTTTAAAATCCAATTTCTGAAGCAGGAGAAACTGTACAGATACTAACTTTGTGGCTTCCTTATATACCCTGCAACCTGCACTGCTGGATACAAAATCAGTGTGTACTTCAGGAGACTGACTGGATTATCTGGGGATCACTTTTTCTTTGCATGGAAAGCAATTTTTTTCTCCAAGAAATTTGGTATGGAATAGTAGAGAAAATGTTAAATCTGCCTTTCTTTTCTTTTTTTTTTTAGCCTCTTTTTTGTAAGACACTGAAATATGGTACAATGCCTTGATGCATCCAAGAGTCTTTAAATTTTAGGTGTAGAGGCTTGTTATCATTACTTTCTTCAGAAGACTCCAGAGACTGCAGTCAGTTTTCAAGGTGTTCTATTTCCTGACTGGAGTTGGTTTTCAATGTGTCTATTTCCTGTTATATTTTGTTACTCTGTCTTATTCCTCTAGATCCCTAGCCAGGTTTGCATATCATCCTTTGAGGTGTTTTCTTTCTCCCTGCCTTCAAGAAAAAAAAAAAGAAATGGAAGGATTGAGGTTTGTTGTAGTTTTACAGCCAAGAGTTCCCTTTATCAGGTGCTTTCTAGGTTCTTGGACTTGACTGTAGAGAGTGCATGTGTCTGTAGGAAAAATCTGATTGATGTGTTTCACTTGTTCATCCTCTTTCTGTGAGATCCTTGAAATGGTGAGTTAGCTGACAAAAACCTTCCATTTCTTCGGCTGTAGCACTTTGTGAAGCAGTGTTTTGTAGATCTGGAAACTTCACCTCGGTCATTGATCTAACCAGAGCTGGAAGCTGTATTTAAAATCTGGGGATGTATAGGCATGGTTGGTTTTTTTTTAAACCCCACACCCACCCAAACACTGAAGATAATGCTTTGAGATGCTTTGATTAAGAATACTTCTGTTATTTCTTGGCTTGAGGCTGGATGCTTGGTAGCCACCTGTTGAGAATCATTTCTTGAAAAAGTGAGTAGGATAATTTTTCTTCTACAGCTATTGGGGTTCTTCATGCTGTCCTGCCTATACCCATCCTGTGATCCTTCTCCCATTGCTTCTGGGGGTGATTTCTGCTGGGAATCACTAAAACTTCATAGTGGTGAAGCTTCCTTCTCTTTTATTAACCTTGACATCTGTAATTATGAGTACATCTGCAGTGCAGTACCATTATACTGGATTCTGCTGTTAAAAGCAGTTTGATCTTTATGAATGTAAAGCACACATGAAACTGTGTGAACAGAGCATCCCTGTTTGATAATTTCTGTTGGGTAAGTATCTGTTTTCTGTGGTTTTTCTTCTGCATACTATTTATTTCCAAGTGTTTGCCTTTCTGTCTGATCTTGTGCTTCTTGATAAGAATTTTTACATAAGACTTTTTCTTCAGTCTTTGTTCTTTCCCTTTGCCCTACATAATTTCACTGGGGCTTAAGACTCCCAAGATTAGTTCACAGAGATATCAAGAAAGGGAAACCTACCTGATTTTTTTCAACTTCTATTACTATTTGTACAAACAATTGTGTTTTTGTCTTTTCAGGCAGAGGCCGAGGAGAAAGCGGTTTCTACCAAAGAAGTTTTGATGAAGTGGAGGGTGGCTTTGGGCGAGGAGGGGGCAGGGAAATGCACAGATCACAGAGTTGGGAGGAAAGGTAACAGAACTCTAGCCCTTAAAGTTTTTTTACATACTTTTGCTCAGGTTCCATTTCTGCCTTTTGACTTGATAAAAACACTTTAGGAAAGGTGATTAGGTGTATCTTTGAGTGGAGTGTCTGAATTTCTAAGGAGTCCACACAGTAATATTTTTAGAAACTCAAGAGCAAGTGAAAGAGTATTTTTGCTAAGTTTTTTTTTTCTGCTGAGTTCCTTTGAAGAAGGAACTACTTTAAGAGAATATAAATTGTCAGTTACAATGGAAATGATGGGTGAAAATATGGGTTGCTAAAGGATTCACTTCAATTTTAGTCTCAATGTTGTTAACAGTACTTCGGGTTGAATTTCAAAACGTACCTAATTGCTAAAGGTCATGTGCATATCCATGTTCCTGAAAATTACAGTTGTCACTTGGACTTTTAAAGATACTGTCCATCAAGCTCTGATTTTGAAAAAAAAAAAAAAAACCAAACCGAAAAGCCCCCTACCAAGTTTAGAAGTAAAAAAGCAAAAAAAACCAAAACAAAACACACCAAAAAAAGTCAAAAACCACCAAACCTAAAATGAGTGTAGTAGTTCCAAAGCCTTATTTGAAACTTCTATTCTGCCTTTCTAGGGGAGACAGACGCTTTGAAAAACCAGGGCGAAAAGATCCAGGTATGGTTTTGTTACTGTATGGGCAGAAAATGGGAGGGAGGAGCAGGGTGCATTTTGGGGAAGGGACCTACGTGTACATAAACCTTTCTTACTGCTCCAAGTATCTTGTTGATACAGGGTTCATGGTATTGTGCAAGGTTACTTAAATGTGTTCTCAAAGTGTTGTTTGTCTTTTGTGTTGTTTTCACTATCAGACACTGAAATGTTTTAGATACGAAAAATCTGCAGTAAGTGGGTTCTATTTATTCCATTAAGATGTGATGTCTACAGCTAGAACTAAATTCCTGTACCTCTGCTGATTGACAGGTGTGCTCAGGCAATATGCCTTTGCAGTGCAGCTTTTAAATATTTCTAGTGTGTGCTTTGTTGGTACCTATGACTTCTGCACTGTGTGTTCTGTTAATTTTTTTTGTATATTTGCTTGTCTGAGGTAGATTCCAACAGCAGTGTTCTGAGGTTCCCATGCTGATGGATTTACTGTTTGTCAAACTAGTTTGTCATCATACAAATCTTCTGTTCATTCATGTTACCATCTGGTCCTCCTCTCTGCTGTTCCTCTCCTGTTCTGTTTCTTAAATGCTTCACACTGGCCTCATTCAGGCAGAATACTGGATCCTTAATGGTGAGCCCAGTATGTCTGAATATTCAGCTGAACTTGGAATGGGTTGTCGTCTTGGAAATGGAACGTAGCCATTTAGTTAAAATTTATTCTGAGAGTGATAAGAACATTAAAGGAAGTCATCCTCTTATCTCCTGGATATGTAGTAACTACAGTGATTTTTCTGCTTCCTGGGGTTGTGCATTGGTTGTTCTCTTATAAGACCTTTTTCTCTGACGTGCCTCCACATGCGTGTACCGCAGTGCTTAGTGAGAAGTTTTGTAAAGCTAGTCAAAGTTTGCTGACAGAGAATCTTGTCTTTTTAGGACCCAGAGGATCTTTTGGCCTTTGCTGAAGGAGTCTTGACAAAATATCCTCTGTAGTGAACATGCTGATAAAGCATAGGTCAGAAAAGATAATTGCAGATTGAATTTCAAGACAAAAGCAAAGAGATTCAGCTGCAATTAAAAATTGGCAGGAATATATTTTAATCCCTGTTTAGCTGTCAATATTGTTTAAGTGAGAATAACAGAAATGGACATTTTAACAATCTTCCAGATTACCATTGAGGCACATACTTTAAGAGTCTTAAATTAGCATGTTTGCTTTTGAAGTCCTCCCAATCCTCTCTCCATATAGGAATTACTTTCCAAATACTTTAAAGAGTGCTTCTATTTTTCTGCCCTTTAAGATGAAAATTAACACAACTAAGATGTTGCTTTTTTTTTTCCCTTCCTTCTTTTCCCTAAGAGGTTACTTGTGAAAATAAGTTGAGATTGTTCTAAGATCTTTAAATGCCTGTAGTGAAAATTTGGACTTTGTCTTTATATTCAGACATCTTTTGGAAAAAATATGAAACTAGGAAAATAAGTACTACTGAGATTGCAGGACTGTAATTTTTCCAAAAGACAAATGGATGTATAAGTAATGTCTACCACAGTTGATTTTATTTTATTTATTTAGTCCTTCCTGTTCTTGTTATAAAATTACAACACTTCCATATCAGACTATAGAATGTACCACACTTCTGATTAAGACTGATAGAAACACTGCATGTTAGTTTAGGATGAGGTGTGTATCTCAGTGGAAATGAAGAGTTTACACGAAGTGCAGTGTCCTTACTGAAGCTGACTTCTGCCTGCACATGGGAGTTAATGCTTCATCTAATAAAGTGTCATGTTTGTAGCAACAGCTAGTGATCAGGACTTTGGAATGCGTCTTCTGTGAACCATTTTTTCTAGAGAAGATGGTGCCCCTGTGTGCTCTGTGGAAGTCCCAGCTCATTGTGAGGGTTGGTGTGTTTATTCTCAAATCACAAAGCTTTCTGTGGTACCTGTTTGCTCCTCTTAAATCTCTTGTTCTGCTTGTCTTCTAGTTTGATATTCTTTGGCTAAAAGCTCTGTAGCACAGTGTGATAGAGGCAAGAGGCCTGCAATCTTCCTGAAGATTGTTTTAACAGTAGTCATTTATTTTCATAGTGCTATGTCAGATTAATGTCCCAGTCAGTGGAAGGACCATTTCTCTCCTTTTTACCTTCAAAGAGAAATAAAGTAAGAACTCGGAAATGTTGACAGAGGTGTTAGTCTGTTTTGACTCAAGCCTTGATTAATGAAAAACTAGTTATGCAGAGGCTTTCCAATGACTAAATATTTTGAATGTGAGATAGGGGTACAGGTGTGCCAGAAGTCATCCCATGTTAATACTGAGCTGTAGTATACCACAGAAGGCACTGGAAGTGTTAAGATCAAGGACTGCACTGACAGGAGGGCTAACATGCTTTAGCAGGTGCATATATTGGTTTCTGTTACCCTCATTAAACTCCTTAGTCTAGGATTTTTCTCTTCTAGCTTTATTGAGTTTCTGTTTTTCACTGCTCTTCTACAGGGCTTTAGTTTAGCCTCAAATTACATAATTTAGTGAGTTGTCAGCTTTTTCATATTCTTTGTTCTGGGTGATCACATTACAGAATTACTAAGAGATGAAATGCTAAACTCTTCTGGGCATTCATAATGGATAACAATTCAAGATGCCCTCAATTAAAAATCATGAGATTAAAAAAATAATAGACATTCAACAACATTCTCAAATATGATCAACATGCTATTCTTAAAAATTAATGATTGTTTTTTCAGTGCTTGCAACAGTTTGCCAGTTCACATTTGACTGCTTATCAACATAAACAGTAGCTGTTCCTAGGTTCAGTATGCAAATTGAAGATGCACAAAGTATTTGCTAATTTCTGCTACAAATTGTCACAGCTCTGACAGACTTCATTGAGAATCCAAGTCACTTCGGCTGAGGCCATTAGCCAAGAAAATGAAGAAGTTGTTTTCTTGATCGCAGTTGTCTTTTAGAAATGCACAGAAGGTGCTTAATTTTCTGTGAAGACTCTTGACTAATACCAGCTTAGTAGCTGAGGGGATTTGATTAGTTACCAGCAATTACACACTAGTAGTAAATACTTGTAATGCATATTAAATAAGACATTTAGGAAGTCAGTTGTGGAACCTGATTTGAGTTCTATATAATGTGTATTTTTTTTTGGTTAGGATAAGAAGTCTTGATGATAAAAAGAGTGTCCAAGTGCCTATAAAAAGGATGTTGAATTTCTTTGAATTGTACTTTCCCTTACTCTTCCTGGCTTGTTCTTCTTACTAGCAGGGTAGGGAAGAAGTGCATCCAAGGTTCACCACCTTGAACCATGAGCACCATGTTGCTCTTGCAATGTTAGACAAAGCATAGAGTGCACTTTTGTTGCATCAGAGCCCATCATCAATTTTTCTAGGCATGTATTCCAATTTGGCCCATGGCAAGTTTCCAGTAGCTTAGCAGACATCCACAGTTCACCAGTTCTCTGGAACTGTAATTTTGTATTCCCCTAGTTCTGCAGCTGTTCTGAAATAACTATATTGTTGTGTTTGTCTCGTTTGCTTCTGTAGAATTCTTCAGCTTTACATTCTGAAATGCAGTGTTTGTAGACTGCATTTACTGTATACTAAACATATTTTTTCTTTGTACTTCCTGTTGTACCCCCTTTCTAAACCAGATTTACAAACAGAAAATGATTTTTAAAAAAACAGGACAATTTCAGAGTATCAAGTCATATAGAAACCAAATGAATCAGCTATTAGAAATAGCTTTTTATAGCTCTGGCTCTAATTGGTGAGACTATACTACTATGTTGTTGGGATTTCACACCTGAATTTTAGAACAATTTGTTTGTCTGAGACTGGAGTATGTGATACATGGGCAAAACAATACCTGACATAGAATACTAATCCTTCTTCTAAACAGTTATTTCAGACTTTACACAGGAATCTGTTCTGTTCTTGCACTGGTTCTTAATATGCAGGACTCTTCTCAATGTCTTATATTGGTAAAGAACATGGAAATAACAATTGCAAGAAGTAGTTTAAATTACTGGTACCGATACTCCTATCAGTGGAGAAGGGATCTTTTGATTTGGTATGGGTCAACAGATAAGAAAAGTAGGGATGAAGACAATGTAACTAGGTGGTGTATTGCTTTCCAAGGTCTACAATATTCATTAATGCTTTTATATAAAATTAAATTAAAAAAAGAGATTTTGAGCGTATTTGTGGTAAACCCTTATCTGACTGAGATCTGGAGTGCAGGGAGGCAATACTTGAAAAATTTTCGAATGAGAGCTGAATTGCAATGAAAATGTGGGCCTTCTGCCTTATTCCCCTTCCCTGTGTGAAATGGTCCCATGGGGCTGCTTCCCATTTCCCCGGACCCTAAAACATAGTAGCTTTTTGCTGGCCTTTTTTGAGTAGTGAATACACTTCAGTTAACAGAGTTCTGGGGACTGAAGAATTCTTCGTAGTTAAATAGTATTTCATCAGGTAGCTTGAGAACTTTTTTTCCCTGCTGCTGACCACTTCAGTGAAGTTTAAAGGAAGCATCTTTGGTAGTGGATTATGAAATGGTTAATTAAAGTTGCTGTTTATGCCATCTTGGTTTCTGAGAAAAGTCTTTTACCTTTGAAAGATAACTTTAACTTTATTTTGATACTTGACTGTTCAAATATGAACATGTAATAGTCACTGCTTTTGTTGAGAGCTTAGAAATAAATATTCATCATTCTTTGTCCTTTTGCCTCTTAAATTATTTAGGAGCTTAGAACAGTGTCTTAATTACAATAGTTTTGTAAGCCACTTAAATACAGAAGTCTCATGTATAGTTTGTTTTAATTTTTTATTTTAAAATTGATTCAGCTGTCTAAATATTTTTGTGCTGTTTGCACAGGCAAATATTTGTGTTAGCATAAAATATAAATGGATGCAGTTCTACTTATGTATATAGTGCATCCTTCTGGGTCAGATCTATGTGAGACAAGCAGCGCAAAGGTGAGAACATGTGGAATGTGTGGTCCTTTTTTTTTAAGAAAAAGGTACATTTATTTAAAATAGCCTGTTTTCCATTGCTAAATATGTTATTCAGTGTTTCCAAATATGAAAAAAAAAATCCCCCTGCAGCATGCATCATATACATCAATATTTTTTGGTAGTGTCTTCATAGGCCTGTCTTGAAATGAGATGCTCTCTTATTTGGCAGAATGAAGAACTGCAGTTATTATTTACAATTTGGCTTAATAAGCACAGCAGGAATGCTTTTCACTGCCGTGAGAGATTGACAGCCCTTGCTAAGAGTGAATTCAGCCATCTGAAAACGGATACAACTCTGTATGCCCAAAGAGTTAAAAACAGAAAAATCAGGATCTTGGGTGAACAGAGTTGCTTATCCCAGAACCTAATGCATTAACTGAATAACTCCATATTGGTTTTGAGTGAGAATTTTATCTTGTATTTTGTTGTCCGTTTTGTCCCAAGCTGATTTTGGTCCGCTTTAGGAGTTTTGAAGGTCTCTTCTTTCAGGGTCAGTGCAGCTTTAATCATAGTCTGGTGGATTCATCAGGTAGCTCTTAATTTTCATGAATTAGTACTGTGATTCTTGTACCTGATTTTGTCCTGGGTGGTTAATCCAGCCTCTCCTTAGCTTGTGTGGGCACACCAGTTCTCTTTACTCTGCATAACATGTTGTAATCAAAAGGATGGGAGTATGAGAGAGATCACTAGAAGATGGCAGAGCAGGCAAGGAAGGAAGGTTGTAAATGGAACCTGAAAGTTTAATGTAACATTAATTAAAAAAACCACAGAGTTCAAAGTCTGTTCTCTCTATTCTGTGAAGCCAGTCTCGGAGAGTTGGAAGCTGTCGGCATGCTGTCCATTGATGCGGATCTCCTTGTCAGTCCTTTTTGGACTCTTTTTGGAGTCAGCTGCAGCTGGAAATTCAGGAATAGTCTTGTCAAAATTCTCCATCTTGATCTGATACTCACCTTTGGCATTGCGGGCTAGCACGGAGGCGAAGCGATGGTACAGCATGATCTCTGAGGGGAGGTAGGATGTTCTCCTTTGACATGTTTCTCCTGTGCCTTCCTGCACAGCTGACAGAAAGATGACCAGCTCAAAATGGTGAGCAGCTTCTCTTTGGAGGAGAGCAGCCAGGGGGCTGGATGGTGTGATTGAATGGTAGTATGTCAGTGGAAAGATGAAAAAAGGACACTCATCCAAAGTAATGTTGTCTAGGTGGAAGTCAATGCTAGTTTGGTGCAGCTGCTCATTCTCTTGTTCTTGGTAAAGTATAGCAGAAATCTGGACACTAGTCAGTGGGCTGGAGCGTGTGTTGGCCACTTGGAACATAAGGTATGCCTTCCCCTCGGTGTGTGTCACTACAGCAGAGCGGGTGAAACGGATGGAGAATGCCCGATTCTTTGGTCGGGCGATCTTTGCCACGAAAGCACCTGCATCACAGAAAAGAACAAACTGAATATGAGCACCCTGCCTGCGTTGCTTCCCTGCAGCCTTCAAGCTCTGTGACATGCTCTAAAGGGACAGAAGCAGGTTTGGGTGGACATGGTCTTTCTAGCTTCAGCCTGCGTGCTTGAAAACTGCTCGGCTGGCATCGCACTAACCCGTTTTTGTTGAGAAGTACAGCTTTCCTAAAATGATTCTTTGTCTAGTATTTGGAGAATGAGCTGTAGCTGTTGGAAAGAGAGCCATTAGCTTGCCCTGGTCTACTGTAATTGGTAAAAGTAGCTGATCATGATCTACTAGCAGTGGAGAAGCCCTTTTGTAATACACAGTAAACTAACCTGTGTATTTTTATAGTCTTCTGAAATACTTTAAACCTGAAAGTTATTTTAAATAATTTAAAATACCTCAAAAAAGCTGTGACAGTGTAAAAAATTTTAATACATCAGGTACTGAGGAATACTTAAATATTGTGTTAAAGATGAACAAAAATACTTCAGGCAGACAAGTAAGCCTTAAAATCAAAACAAATTGAGTTAACATACTTGAGTTCCATGGGGAAAAAACTTGGAGAAAGAATGATGTAAGAAATAAGTGATTGAGAGTGGCAAGTGGGAATCTACCACAAGTATGAACAGTGGAAACTTAAAATCCTGGTACCACCTACTTTGTGTCTTGTTAATGAAAGGTGTCTGACTTTTACTACTACATATCTGAAATCCCATTTTCCTTGTAGTGAGTGACTTAGTTGTTCTTTCAGATGTCAGTATGATCGCTATTTTATTTCTAGCTCCATTTCTTAAGCCTAATTGTTACACCTATTCTATTTAAAGATTAAATGTGAAGGATTACCTGTGATGAAGGCTTCGAGCATGAGCCCCAGGACCATCTGTATTGCAAGCAGTGCAATAGCACTGGGACAGTCCCCGCTTGGGAACATAGTGCCATAACCAATTGTGAGTTGTGTCTCCAGTGAGAATGAGAAAGCAGCTGTAAAACTGGTGATGTACTTGACACATATAGTGTGGTTGTCAGGTGGAGCATCATGGTCCAGCTCCAGGTCCCCATTCATCTCAGCCAGCAAATACCAAAGCACTGCAAAGACTAGCCAGTGAATGACAAAAGAAGCAGAAAAGACAAGCATCATCCATCTCCAGCGCATGTCCATTAATATTCCCCATGCATCTCGGAGGTATGCCAGACCTTTTCCCTGGGCACCATCCATCTGGAATGTGCTGTGTCCATCCTTGGTCACCATCCTCAGGTATCTTTGGGTCAGGAGGGGAGCACTGGATTTGGTGTTATTGCTCTCTGTCATATCTGTTGTCATCTTCTGGAAAAGTGGGGAAAAAAAAAAAAAAGGAAAAAAAGCACAATATAAGGCAGCATATTTGTATTTTGCCTAACATTCACAGGTTTTGACACATCAGCAGGGGTTGAAATACGGCAGCCAACAAAGGAGGGCTTATACATTGCAATCCAGAGAAGATTAAGTCAGGAGCCTGGAGAGGAATTTACCACTGTTTGTGGAAATACTTTGCTAAAAAAGATTAAGTTTAAAAATGTGACTACGTCTCAAATTTTCCATGCTTAGTTCTTTAAATATAACTTTCATACTTAACTTTCCTAAATTTACATTTGAGTTGCTTGCTTTAATTCTTTAGAGGTGAGTGGGATGAGGCTAGGCATGCTCTATTTGCAAAGTGTATGAATTTTTTGGATTCTGTCATGTTTTGTAACTTCTTTTTAGCAGAGCATAATAGTTTACCAATACTATTAACAATAGTACTACAGAAATAATATTTATTATTATTTCTCTAATACGCTTATGTATTCTAGGAGAATGCTGTAGTTTGCCTGGCAGCCCTTTTGGAGTTTCCTAGCTCAGGAAGTGACCACTGTCTGCACCTACCATGTGCAGTTAAGCAGAATTAAAGTATTCAGGGCAGAGCTGTTTCTGGGTGTCTGAGGCTGTTGATGCAAGGATTGGTTAAAAAGAAGACAGGAGACCAATCCTGAAAATAAGCTGTGACATCATTTGAACTCTAGTATGTCTAAGAAATGTATTTTTTTTATTAGTGACCAAATATGAAAATAGGACAGCAAGTGTATGGGAATTAGGGGGTGAAGGTGGAGTTGCACATGTAGGAGGCAAAATATATACTTGGAGGTATTTGACATGCTAGGTTCCTTTGTTTAGTTTTAAACCTCAAAAATTGCCAGACTTGTCAGAGGGGTTGAATGGTTTTTGAAATGATGGTGGCCACTCAAATCCATACAACTTATAAATACTGAACATTTAGAGTTCACTTGGGGCAGATTAAAATTAAATATGGTTTCATGTAAAATAGACATCAGAATGTGTACAACCTCCTTAAGGTTGTAAGGAAGCTTGTTTGTAGAGCAACAGGATTTCAAAAAGTGTAAATTCTGCAAATAGTAATTACATGTGTTATTTAGTCAGTTTTGTTGGTTTCCTATCAACTTTCACGTTTCTCTGAATTATGACTATTTCAGTGTATAATGCAAGTGTACAGACAGGCTAGAGGAATTGCATTTCCTACACCCGCAAGAGTGCTCTTAGTTTTATTTTGAAACACATTAAATCTAAGGATCATGAACTTCAGAATGAATTTATGAAAGGTAAAAATATTTCTTGTGATCTTATGATGCTGTAAGCCAGAAGCTTTCTGACTGTTTTTTATCTTGATACTAAGTTTTAATAGTTACAGAACATTCTCTTTTGCTTTTACTTATGCTTAATGCATACTGAAGTATGAGAATTGACATTGCAGTGTATTTAGCTAAATTTTCATTTTATTCTTTTTCCTTCTGTAGGTTCTCAAAACCATCCAGCTGTTTCTTCTATCTCTGCTGTAGTCAAAGGAGGTAGAGTAGATGATGGCCTGAGTGGAATTTGGTGGATTTTATTTCCCCATTCACATCTTCTAGAAGGAATATTTTTTAAACTGCTGTCTGTGCCAAATGATACAGCAGGCTTACTGAGGTTCTCCTCATCAATAGTACCAGCTACTTTCCCTGGGGGATTCTGAGCACATTCCATTCAGTTCATAGCATGATCCCCTGCCTTCAAACCTGAGTTTCTTTGGTCTACTTCTATAGCTCACTAAATGACAGATTTCAGTCTTGCTGCATTGTTACAGAGTTTACAGTAACCTGGTTACAATTTTAAATGTTTCAGGAACAGATGATTAGTGACTTGTCAATAGAACAGAGTCTTGTGCTAAGATTTAGAAGAGCCCCCTTCTAAGAGAAGGGCATCTCTGAATGGGAAAGATGATGGGAGCCATGCCTAAAATGAGCTGTGGACAATGCCTTGGTTTTATCATCTCGGAGTAAGCACTAGGCACAAGAAGTGCTCTCTTATTTGAGAAGAGAGCAAAATGCCTCTGAATGTAAACAATGAATTCTTGGGGCCAGGAATCCACAACAAAAAAAAACAGGAGAATTTATACAAACACACTAGTTTCTTGTGGTTTTGTTGTTGTTTGTTTGTTTTTAAGGGCAGCATCTGATTCATAACCTCTAAGTAATTTGGGTTTACAAAACAAACATCTGCTGTGAGAATGAATCTGATACTCATTGGTGACAGAAGCCTTTTTTCAGAGTTGTATACATTAAGAGAAAAAGGAACAACATTTCCACTGACTGTGGTATGTTTTTCTTGGCAACAGTTGAGATTTTCCACACATCACAGCTCAGGTGGCCTGCTTGAGCACCATGGACTACTCAGAGCAAAGTGCTATCAGCATTGCAGGGTCTCAATTTTGTTGATTAAGAAACTTTCTAGGGTGGTGATTAATCACTTAATATTAACTTAAAGCTCTGAAAAAATGTAGTAATTGTTCACTGTGAGGTTCTTTGGGATCTTTTCTGTGGAGGAGGACCCATTTCTGACAGGTTTTGAAGGTACTTGAGAAAGACAACCTTCTCTAGGCCCCAGCAGCACATTTCACGACATTGCTGTTTCTGCTCCTTGAGACTCCCATCAGGGGAGTTTGCCTGCAGGGGTTACAGCTTACTACTCTGGTCTCATGTGGTATAGGCCTCTTTTTTTCTTGTCTAGGACTGTTGAAAATATTAGGTATCTAATTTGATGTCAGTGATAACATTGGAAGTACCTAAGCTTGAGTTAGAAAACTTTTTGTTTGTGGGTTGTTTGTTTTGTTTTTTCCTCTCAAGGGTATTGATGGCTGTAAGAGCTACATATCTCCACTTTCTGGAGTGGGAAAAATGGGAAACAAATTGCAAATAGGCTCTGAAAGCAGTGCAATTGATTTAGCTTAAGATGTGAAAGAACAGCTGTGTTGTGAGAGATAGTTTACTTGGGCTAGAGAATCAGTCTTCTGTATTCTCAAATGCAGAGTCAGTTTAAGAGTAGATGTGACTTTAATAGGAATTACCATCTTCTCTCTACTCCTTTCCTTGTGCACTGTAGTAAAAAAATAAAAATAACATCTTTCTTTTTTAGTGAGAAGTTAATGAAGTTGTAAAGTATTTGTCACCTGATCTGATCCATTGCCCAGCATGGTCCTCGATGTGCCCACATTAATCACAGTTTCAACCACTTTGTTTTAGGAAAGAATTTCAGCTTCGACTTGAAAATAAAAATCCTGCATAGTTTGTTGGGGCATACTTGTCTCTGCTGCTAAATGCTGTGTTTCTAATCTAGATTTGCCTAGTGTAATCTCTTAATCTTTGTTACACTGTTTATCTGGTTTTGCTTTTCCTGGTTCCTGACTTGTGAAACTGTTGTAAAACTGTTTGTAGCTTTGGGGTGTTCCTTCTTCCTCCATCTACTAGTAGATAGCCCTTGACTGGAAAGACAGGAACTGTCAGAAATAACTTTTCTAAACCTCTTTTGGCACGTTGACCAGTCTTTTATCATTCATTCAGTGTGTCTAATCCTTCCTGTTGTCACCAGCTCCATTGTGTATGTCAGTTCTTAGCTTTTTAAAATCTCTATACAATCATTGTCCTTCATTCTGGCTGCTTCTTTATGATCTTCAAAAACAAGTCAAGGTAGGGTGAGTCCTAACTTTTTACATCAGTCAGTTTCCCTTTTCTTAGCAGTTGGACAGGTTGTAAAGTGACCTGGTTTGCTAATCATTTGTGTAATAAAACCTTGCCCTACAGCTCTAGGGTATTGCTTGCATTTCTGAAATTCGCGATGCAGCATGCTGGTCTCTCATGCTTTGGTTTTTTGATTAAGATAATCATCTTTGTGTTTTAACAGCTCTTTGTTACTGTTGCTGGTTCATGCCACCATGTTGCTTTCCTCTTTTTTTTCCTCTTGCTTTGCCTTTCTCTTGACAGCAAAAGCTCAACTGCTAAGACTCTGGTAGAATTGCAGGGGGATTCATTTGCAGCAGTGTCTTCATTTTGTTTGCCTTCTCAGTTGAAGGCACTTCAAGTGACACTTCCAGCCTGGTTTCAGTACCCTAATACACCTGCAACCTTTTTAGGAGTCTGAATGCCTTTATGTGGTGCTGTGTTCAGGGGAGACTTCTGCAGCGCTACCCTACCTGCCCAATTTCTACTTACAACAAAATCAGTTCTAATTGACCTTGGAAGAGATTTGAGGCAGTTTATACTGCACTGCTTCATTAGGACAACAAAGTGGTCAAGGGGACCTGCTGTTTGCTGGGAGTAACTGCAAAAACTGCTTACAATTGTAGCACGATTTGAAGATTTATTAGAACCCAGGTGGTGCTGGCGTGCCCCTCTGGGAATGTGTACGTTCCTTTTTTACTTGACGTAGGTCCACATAATTTTGTACTAGTTTAAAACATCATCTCTGTACTCTAAGCTGTGATCATTCATATGTGAGGCTGCCTCTGCATTTTTCAACAAGAAAAAACTAAGTGTATCTTTCATTTTAAAGGTGCTTTCATGCTATTAAAATCTCAGTATTGTTATTTTTAAATTGAATGGCAGTCCTTGAGATGCTCTGACACTAATATTAGGAAGTGAAGTGGTTTTTCACTATTGATGACATGACTGGATCATATAATTTAATTAGGGGCAATCTTAGAAATGTAGGAAGTAGTAATTCAGGTAAGAAAACTGCTTTAGGTGAAAAATTATGCTGCTGTTGTTAGTAGGATAGTTAAAATTTCAAAAATTCTTTAGGGTTAGAACTAATGCCTTGCTAAGATGAATGGGAATAGTTTGTGACAAAATGGTTTTGGTTTTTTTTTTTTTTTTGTTTTGTTTTGTTTTGTTTTGTTGTTTTTTGTTTGTTTGTTTTCCCCAAGCAATCTGCAGATTTCAGGATTTTTATATATATATAAATAGAATTTGTAAAAATGGTAACTTGTCAAGCCCAAGTCATACTTTTCAAAGCGAGTGTCACAAAGTATAGCATGTGAGAACTCCTACTTTTAACTGTCTGTGACAGTTTACTACAGAATGCATTTAAAAAAGAAACAAACCCAAAACAACAACAAAAAAATTCCCATCCCCTCCCATTTTGATAAAATGGGGAAAGTTTATTGCTTTTTTTATTTTTCATAGTGAAGAAAGCAAGGCTGGTTATGTACTTCATTTTGGGGACATCTGTAATGCTCCATTTTGTGTGTAATGTGTTTTCATATAGTACAGCATGCTGAAAATCCTGTGAGGATCCATATGAGCTCTAATTCTTTATTGTGAAGTAGCACCTGAGTGGACCAACCACCTTTAGAGAAGAAGAAAAACTTTATGGAGACTTTGCTTAAATGTTGTTTAATGCCTTAAAATATCCTAGTGTATGTTAAATCCTTAGAGAGAAACTTAAATGTAAAATTAAGTATTGTTAATGGAAGAGTAAATTTACAGTTAAGAGGGAACATTTTATTTGATATAGGGCTGTAATATAGAAGTCTGCTACTATCCATTTTTTGTAGAACTTGCTATTTTTGAGGAGCAAGTTTTTGATGCAAACTTCCCAGTGGCTTGTCTAGAATGAGTTTTCCACAATGTTGGCGTTCGTACTTGGTGCCTGTGCCTGGTTTCCTGGGAAGAAGAGCTGGCTCACAGCATGTTCATAAGAACAGCGAATGTATTGATAGAAAATGATTGAGGGCAGGAGATATAATTGGAGATGGTAAAAGCAGACTTGAAGAGGTGAAGCTCATCTGTTTAATTCTGTTGGAATGGAAGCTAAGTGCTCAGTTACAATTAATGCAGCAAGAAGGTGAGGATGACTTTTTCATAACATTTAGACAGGTATCACCTGGCCACCTTAGCTAGAGGCTTCCAAATGCTCCCGGCATACAGAGTGTTGCAGAATCTCACTAGCATTATTTATCTTGAAAACTTTGTAGAAAAATTACTGTATGATGACTTTGGGTTTGCTCTGTATGCTGTTGGGACCATGGTCATCTGTGAGAGCATTTTCTTTGAGGGGGGAATATCAGAAACTATTTTGTTGAAGGTGATACTTGATTTAGCAAGCTTTAGAAATAAAACTGCCCCGAAAACAACTTTGATTAAAGAATGACAACCATTTCAAGCTATACAATAAGAGGAAAAAAAAAAAAAAAAAAACCAAACCCAAAACCCAACATCAACAAAACAACATAATTTTTTGTACTTACCAGTGTTTGAAGGGTTTGTGTGCAGGAGAAGGGGAATACTTGGGCGCCAGAAGACCAGAAGAGGGACTAGGCTGGTCTTGTATTGGTCCCAGCACTGACAAGAAACTTCCCACAAGTGGTTGGTAGAGATTTTTTCTTTTTTTTCCTTTTTTTTTTCTTTAAAAAAAAAGAAAAAAAAGAAAATGGGTTTGTATGTCTCATTCCTAAGTTTATAGTGCTGGGGGGTTGGTTTTTATCTGAAGCTGATTTGATTGGTCATTTTGCCTGCAGGGGGGCTGGTTAGTTCTGATCATGTGGAAAAGAATGCTGGTTTGTTAGGAGCGTTTCTTTACCCAACACAAACCCTCATACAAGCCAAGGAGAAATCCTCAAACACTTACTTGGAGAAGGGGTGCCTTCCCCCTCACCTCCTTAATCAAGATAATTTTTTAGATTTGTATAATCTTAAAATTTTATGTGAAAGTTGAAACAGTCAAAATTCCCCTGGAAAAGCTAAATGTTCAAAGTTTCCATATTGCTGCTGAAAAACACACACTGTTCTCTGATATTTTTCTCCCTAACCAGTGTCAACTACAGTATTTTTAGGAACTCTTGTGTCTCTGCTGCCTGTCTGGTGCCACTTCTTCCTCTTCTCACTAGGTCCCTAACTCCTGAGTGTTGGTGTTAACAGAAAAGTGGGCTGCAGCTAATGGTAGAGCCTGTGGTTTCTGGAGGGTGTTGCTGAAGTGTAGCTTAATGCTGGTCAGAAGATGCAGATCTGGCCACTTCTTCCATCTCCACATTGCTCCTTTGTGAAAACATGGAATTAATCACAGGATTTTGCTAAAGCTTAGGAATGAAACAATGCAGATTAAGTGGGTTGCTGATTCCATGCAGTAAATGAAACCACTTTTACTTAAGCTATTTTCTTTCTCACCAGCTCAGAAGAGTTTTTTAGGCAAGCTGTTATAGCCAAATGACTGTACAGTGGCCAGCATGCTGCACTACTACATTGAACTCTGAGGACAGCTTTATAATGCAGTAGTATTTCATGCCTTCTTTTTCCTGCCCCCCCCCAAACCTTGGTGAGCTGCTGATGTGAGGGCTTTGATTGAGCGTCACATGTAAGAGGATCTGAGAAACAAAGGCTGTGGTTGTTTGCAGTAAAATACTGAAGGCCTGCTGGGAAAATTATTAATGTAGACTTTCCTGCTTAGGAAACAAAATCCTCCCTGATTTTTTTTTTCCTCTTTTAACCTTTCACCCAACCCTAAATTGCAAAACATTAATTCTTTGCTTCATTAGTATGGAATATTTTAATACATGTTCAGGCACAGCACTGAAAATTGATAGGCATGGTGTGACCTTCAGAACCAGGGCAAATAATGTAGCAGGGGGACTCCCACCTCTGTGACAAGCATGTAGGACAGTGTGACTTGTCCTTTACCCTTCCCTGTATACTCCAGCAAAGCTGATCTTCCACTACAGACAGCCTCTTCTATTCACAAGTAGGTTTCTTTTTTTTTTACAAGCAGTACTTTCTCAGAAAACCTATTTTGTACCATAGGAAGTGTATGCTGTCCAGTCACAGTTTTTCTAGTCTCATTTGCCTGAATGGGTCGAAAATATAACACAATTGTACAGTAGGTGCAGTAGCTGCAGCACATGATTTCCAGGTGTGTGTTATGGAACTAGACTCTCTTGTTAATTCCTTTGAATTTAATGATTCACCCATATTCATGGCAGTGGATAATGGTCAATTTAATGAAAAAATATGGGGTGATAGTTGGGTAGTACATCTTTAAGTCCTACTGTTGAGGTTGAGATTTTATGGAGAGAAAAAATGTGAAGCTAGTGATCTCTGTCACTGTTTACAAATGTGTTACTTCATGATGTGTGTATTCCTACAGTGTTCCTACCATGTCAAATATGGTCCTAATGAGAAAATAATCCTCTAGAAACATTATCTTACAGAAGAAAAAACAAATGGCCTTAAAATGAGCTACAAAGTTATACATCTAGGCAAAGTTACTTGAATTCCTTTAAAAACAGTAGCTGTGAAGTTTTTTTATTTTAATTTTTATCCTCCTCTTGAGGAAATCTATAGCATGCAGCAGAAAGAACAAGTCAAAGCACTTAATACTCTTCTAGTTTTTCCTCTCTTTAGAGGAAACCATATTGCTGTCAATCATAACTTTCCTGTTTATTCTCTACAAACAGTAAGCATGTCATAGGAAACATGGACTGACAGCATGGAGAACAGAAGCTATTTGCTGTTCTGTTAGTAAGACCTCTTCATCAATGTGTTGCCATGGGGCTGTGTCTAAAAATCCCAGTCTTGTTCTTCACCATTATTCTCCCTTCAGCTTAGCGTAGCACGGCTGTAGGCTTTTTTGGCTGGATACCACTAGGCTCTATCTGAAGTTTCCTGTAAACACCATTGCTGGCTTTGTGACAGACTTGAACAGAGGTGCCCTTTTACTGCTCCTTCTCTTCAGGAAGTCCAGTCAATTAGTCCAAAGCAAAACCATAGATTGCATTTTAGCTTTTTTTCATCCTTAAAACATTTCCAAATACTGACTCTCTGACCTGAGTCATTTCAGCTGAAATGAATGTTCTCAAGTCTACAAGCAGTTTGCAAAGACTCTGGAAGTTATGAATTTAGATGTAAGCTATAGGAGTATTCCTTCATAGAGTTTTGTCATAGTCTGTCACTTGAATAGCTTGATTTTTCTGATCCTTAACCTGTGACCAGTTTGTGTTTGTGAAGAACTAGTTTAGTTTCTTGGCTGAATCAAGATCATCTAATGCCAGGTCTGTTGACACATACCTTGCTGTCTTTGCATATTACTTGTTATGGTGTCCTAATATCAGACAACTTAAGTATATCGGGATGTGCTGCATTTTCTCAATTCCACTGACATGAAGCAGCAGAACAGTGATTTGATGTGATATACTGGAGTGCTGCTGTGTTTAGAATAGTATCACCTGTGATTCTGAAACCTTTCTCAGATGAACGTAATACTGAGTCCTTCAAATAAATTCTTTTCTTGTTTCTTTTCACTTGCATCTGATCTTGACAAATAACATTTGACCTAGAGATGCGTGTTTTAAACCCCACAGCAGCAAATGGGAATGGCATTTTAATGGGGATGCCATTTTCTGCAAGTTCAGAATATGAAGCCTGATTTTGATAGTTTAGTTCTTGGGAGGAAAACCAGCTGTCTTAATGACAAAGAAAACCTGAGTTGCCCTGGGTATGCCCTGAGCATGGATATATCTGCAGAGGGACTAGGAATGTACAGATAACTCAGTGGCAAAGTCGAGTCCACAGTATTCTTTAGGTAATACACCCCCGAGGATCCCCACCCACCAAGACAAAGCTCCGCGAACGTTTCAACGATGGAGGAGGGTGGCGGCGGGTGGGGGGATACGGTGGATG